>LS049137.1:0-16285 GCA_900241095.1 Acartia tonsa | reverse complement strand
ATTTCACAGAATATAAAAAGTACTAATGTTTCATAATTTTAACTCGAGATCCGTCATTTGTGGGCTTAAAAATGCAAATAAAAGTAAAATCAAAAGAGAAAAATAAATGCTTTAAAATGCTACTAATTTCATAAAAATCTGTCCACTCGTTTAGGATATCGAAAATGTCATTCTGCTTATTTTATAAGTATCTCAAGTAAGCCCCACTACACATTTATAATATATATCTGTTGTTAAGTTGATGACGAAAAGACCTTAGTTATAAAGTTGCTGCGCTATTAAATGATAATACCACCTTAACCATCCAGATAGTAATGTTCAAAGCATTACTCTCCATTATGCACAAACTACTAAAATGACTAAAGCAATAACCTGTCAAAATATTTTGGATCTAGTGCAATTCACAGAAAAACGTTTACAATGCCCAAATTGTGTCAAAAATAATCTATGTGACGTAATAAAAATGAGGAAAACCCTTCTCTTTTTAAGGGTTTTCTTTCCCACTTCTCCTCTCATCTCCCTCATTTTATTACGTCACAATTTTAGCACAATTTGGGCTTTGTCAAAAATATTCCTCGGAAAGATTTTCTATAAAAATCTCTTAACTTAAAAAGCTTCTAGCTGCCAAACAGCTGAACGTACATGATATGACTGTACCTCGTTTTAAGCTGCATGAGAAGATCCAATGATGCACAGGGAAAGCTTGACTGATGAAAACACGCGTTAAATAAGTCTTTCTCGCGCATTTATGGAGTCATGGAAATTACTGATCTTTTGTCGGTTAACATTTTTTACTAATATAATATAAAGGTTCGGCCGTTTGGCCGCTAGCAGTCTTTAATTAAAACTCATAGATTTATTGTAGATTATTGATCCCATGAACATTATACCGTGAACTGCACTAGATCCAATATTTTCTTTATATACCTTTAATTGGACCTATTCTAATTCTAGCTTGTGTCAAAATATGTGATCAATTATATTCATTTAAGTGGATATCGATAAAAAACAAAATTTTCTATAATTAGGTTCCGTTTGTACGTCTATGATGGATAGCTGCATGGATGGTGTAATGATTCCTGTGACAGTTAGGTTAGTTTTTGTAAGTTTGTGGAGGGGGCTATTCATTATCATTATATTTTTTCTTTGGAGAGGGTGGGTTCTCACCCAAAAATAGTTTTAAACCTTCCATGGACCTACAAGAAGCTTTACTGCAAAGTTGAACCTTTTTGGTCCATTGGTTAGCGAGATCTTATTCTGCAAACAAAAATGACAGATATACATTCTGTGTTTATAAGATATTATAGATTAACCTAATTAATATTCTTAAATAGCAAATATAATGTTAGTAGATAGAAAACAACTTTTATTCAAAAATTACATGTTCATTACAAAACAAGGATGACAACATCCATAAAAGCGAAGCTCTGAAACGGTAGGACAAACGAAAACTTGTACAGTATCAGAACTGAATAATCAGAATGTTTATAATTCGAAACAAAATTACAAGTTGAAAATTGCTGACATGCAAGATACTTACAATTTTATTATAGAGATGCTTCGCTTTTAACATTGTACAGTGTTGTCCTAGTAATTAGTATCCCAAAAATCAGATCAATCGGATAAATTGATCACATAAAAATGTATTGTTAAAAAAGTTAAAAAGCAACATGTTAAAAATGGATGTACGGACATTCTATTTATGATTATAAAGATACTACGCTTTCTAAATCATTCATAACTACTACAGGTCGCTAACTGTCCGCAAAGTACGGACGGCCGGACTGACCCTAATTATAGAAAAGCTTCGCTTTTAACATCCAAATTTATGTGACTTTTTGTTTGGTGTTTCTCTTGGTCTTATCACAAGCATGTGTGGTGAGAAGATATGTATAGAGTAGCGCGGCTGTTGTACAAATAGCTGCGATGCTGTACAACCACTTGTTCTTGTTGGAGTGACGTCGGCCACACACTGCGTACCAGCTAGTACTTACTAAAATAGAAAAAAAACAAGGAATTACTTATTTATAGCAGATTATACATTAGAGTAAAACACTAGAGGGAGAAAGGGTTAAATAACTGTATCTCCCCATCGCAACCACCTTGTGCAACCTTTCTATTGGGTCATTGAAAATCAACCAATGGTGTCGCTTATATTAACACAGCCAAGTAGCAGAAAATAATTTAGAAGCAGACGAAAGAGGTCTTTGAAAAAGGAAGGGAGATAAGTGTCTGTATATTCATCTATACTATAGGTCTGTTGTTTATACTAACAATGAAATTAATTCAAAAAAAGATATCAAGAAACATATACGTGATTTTCAGCTGTCGTTGGGGGACAACACTTTGACGACAAACCCCAAACTGGGACAGTTTGTAGTTTGTCCACTTTGACGACCTTTTATCTGCCCCCAAATATTATTTTAGATTTATTTCGCTTGAAGGCTATACCTTATTCCTGGCATCGTAGTAATATAGTCAGCTTTATATAGTGAAATTATTAAATATTAGATTAGAATTTGTTGGCTCTAAGGGGCCGTAGGCCTAGGACAACAAAACTGGTATTGATTTAAAGGTAAATAAAAAGAATTAAAAACTGGTTTAATGTTATACTTTTTCATTTTAATATCCGCGGAAAGATGTCTACAATTTGATGCGATAAATAACTATCATAAAGAAGAAATAATAGTTAGACTTAATCTAAATAGATTTATTTATAGAAAAGAAAATTAGCCCAAATAGTTAGTTTTTAAAATCAACATACTGAGAACACAATGGCTTATAGAGTAGCTTCGTAAGTAATGGTAAATAATTTTAACAATGTAACAGGAATATTGATTTTTCATTGAAAATATAACATGTTAAGCATTTGATCAAAACTTTTTTAGAAGATGAAGAAAGTCCCTCGAAAAAAATTCTGACGTCATAAAAATGAGGGATTAATGCGGACATTTTTAAAATTAAAATTGCGCGGCTTGTGTTAATAGTAGACAAATGTTACGCATAACGTTAGAACCGCTAAGAAGTCTATTTTTTGGAAAAATAAGAAAGATTCCTTTGCTACAAATAGTTAGGGAGCTACGTGTTAAAATATCTCAACTGACTTGGGACATTTTACCACCTAGCTCCTAGATTATTTGTAGCACAAGAACCGTTCTTATATTTCCAAAACATACAGCTCATAGCGGTTCTAACAGTATGCGTAACATTTTTTTACCATTAACACAAGCCGCGCAATTTTAATTTTAAAAATATATGCACAACTTTTTGCAAGAATTATTGTCTAATATTTACTAATATACTCGCAACTCAAGTTTTAAGTAAGTTGGGCCATTTTAACACGTAGCTCCCTAACTATACGTAGCACAGGAATCGTACTTATATTTCCAAAAAATAGACTTCTTAGCGGTTCTAACAGTATGCGTAACATTTTCTACAATTAACACAAGCAGCGCAATTTTAATTTTAAAAATGTCCGCCTTTTTTTGCACACCCTTTAATTATTAAATTAATAATAAACCTCCTCCTCCCTATGAAATAACAATAATTTATTTTTTGAAAAACTAATTCTTACCTATAGTTTGACCAAAAGGACAACATTTTTGAATGCAAGACTCTTCTATACACCCCATATCTCCAACTATATAACATTCATATGTTAAATGTGAATCATAGTTAAGAATATGAACCAAATTATGAAATATAAGCAAGTCATTTGAATAAGAAAGCAGTGGTTTGAAATATAGCAATAGTAGAGTTAATTAAAAAAAAATATAAAAAAAACGTTGTAGCATTGAAACCTATATTAAGACCACCGGTGACACCCCCCCCCCTCCATTTCTCTTTATTGATAAAGAAAAAACTATTTCTTGTCAATGCGAGGGGCTCTAACCCTGCAGAGTCCTATCTATATAAGCATCAAAAATGTTTATTTTCCTCTTAAAATGTTCGTTTGTGGTTCATATACGATATGAGGGTAACCATCTTAAAATTCCTTTCACTTGTCAAGAGCTGGATCTTTAGACAGTGATGCTACTACCAATGCCACTGCCGATGCCACTTTTGAAAGCGGCACACCTAATCGCGATCTGTAAATCAAAATGGCAGAGGTGAACCGTTAAACACTTTGTAAACACCCACTAACTCACTGGCATCACAAAATGACTCCTTCAATGTCAGTGGCAGTGGGCAGCATAAAATGATTGAAAGATGAAGTTTAGAAACAATTTATTAAAATGTTGATTTATCAGAATATCCATTTAATCTAACCTGAATTACAAAACAGAGCTTCAAAATAATTTTCTGAGGTATAATCAACACAAGTATAGTGTTCAAACTCTAAAATACGATGTCAATCATAGATTATAAGGAATAAGACAATCAGGGACATCCAGAGGGGGGGGGGGAATAAATTTGGGAGTGCCGTAGGCACCCCTGAAATATTTTATTTTTTATTTTTACCCCCCGCCCAATAAAAAGCTTGGATCTCCAAGGGGGAGGGAGGGAGAGGGTAAAGGGGTGATTACCCCCTCCCACCCCCAAATGAATTTGGGAAAGCCGTATGACCCACAAAATTTTAATTTTCAATTTTTTATCCCCCCACCCCAAATAAAAAACTTGGACGTCCTTGGAGACAATGCTCCTCCTACGTATGATAACAAAATTAACTCTTCTGTAGATTAAAATTATTGATAGAAAAGTTTTTACACAGATAGTTTACATCAACAAATCAAGATTCATAAAAGTTCTAAGTATGTTTTATTACTAAAAATAGTTATCTATCGCATCGTTTTATAGACAGTTTTCCGTGGATAGTTTGAAGATAATGGCGTCAATTTCTGTTTTATTTGCCCCGAGTGGCTTAACGTTCGGGCCAATAAAAAGGTATTAAATATATGATTTTTATTTTTTGTAGAAATATGTCTATTATTTCTTAAGATAGATGATTTTTCATAATGGCTCATAACCATTTTTAGTCCAGTGGAAATGGCTAGGATTTAAAGCAATATTAAAACATTAATTACTTACCATTATTTTCATTTGATGAATTGTCAGCCAAAATAACCCTAAATGTAAACAAAATGTTAAACAATGTTAAAAGCTTTCTATGTATACATTGTTTTTTAAGTAGCGAAGCTACTGTAAAATTTGACATGTCCGTCTGTACGTCTGTCTGAAACGTTTTGAGGAAAACGTGATTTTCTAGGCTCCCATAAAAGATAGAAGGCTGAAACTTCTTGTAAACATTCCCATTAATTTGGATCATATTTAAGTATAAAATATTTATTGCGGTCGGACTGCTTTTAAGCAGCTTTCTAGCATTTCATTAAAGGAGAACTCTATCGGTTCAGTGGATAGCGAGATTCTTCAGTAAACACAGACAGACACACAGAAAGATATGTTTACTTTATTATAAGTATTCAAGTGGTATGTCCGTAATGGTATTTTTTGTATGAAATTACTTTGATTAGTATTAACCATAAACACATAAACCAACTATCATTAATTATTCATATTGATTTGTACTGTAAACAGTTTTCCCGTATCGCTTCAAAACCGATTAATATCCGGTGGATTAGAACCGGTTCTCGACCATACAAAAATTATGTATAGCATCGTATTATATCCATTATATATAAATATACAATTATAAGATCAAACCCGTTTTTAGTCCGCGCCTTTGGAATCTCATAACATAACTAAAAAATAGATCTTATCGTTAATTTAAGCATGATAGAATTGTCCTATCGATTTTAAACTTGCTAATTCATGTAACAGTTGGGAACGATTTAGAAAGCGCAGTATAATCGTTACTTAAAAGCCCGTACGTGTATTAAAAACATGTTGATTTTTGACAACTCCTTTTTTTTGTATGAAATATCTATCTTATTTATCTGAATTTTGGAACAATGATTATAAGGCCAACAAGGTACAATATTTGCGTTAATTTTTTTTTATATTTGTGCACTTTCTAATCCATACTCTGTTTTTTAATAATGTAAAAATTTATTCTTTTGCAAAAAGATATGAACACTGATTTTTTTAGTTCTTTCTGTAAGGGAAATTTATTTACCTTAAAAGCATTTTAACAAAAGTAATACAACAACAAATAGTTTTACTTTTTTCATGATTTTAACCTTATTATCTTTTGATTAAATTATTTAATTCATGTTGATTTAATTTTTATATGTACTTAATTATCATTGGAAAAAACTATCAAGCATTTTAAATAAATATAATAAGAAATACCCTGTAGTAATCAAAGACTTTCTATTAAATACATTGTCAAAATGTGTGGATATTAGAGGAAATATTGCAGGCACAATTCTATATATTTAGTAAGGGTTTAACCCAAGTAAATGGAGGTTCAAATATATGGGTATATTATATGGGAGTTGACATAAATCAAGTAGTGTTGGAAAAAATGACGTTGCTTTAATTTCAACAAAAGTTATTATGCACAATAAAAAGTAATATAATAGTGATTTTATTTATATCTTTAAATAAGAACTTATTTTTTGAAACCTAGAATATTAAACAGAATAGTAATTTTGTTAATGTAAGCTTGGAAATATTTTTTCTACTCTACGGTCACAAACTTAGAAGCAGAAAAAATAATAATCAATATCATACTTGACGTATATTATGTTTAACAACTCGGTAAAAACAAGGACATTGTTTTTGCAAGAGGAGCAGCAAGTGCATGCAACCCACTCTTTACAAGTTTCACTTTTATAATAAGTTTCACGTAAAATACATTATGTTTAAGAAAATAATACTGGCCTTTTAGAAGTGACTCTTTCTTGACTTACTCTCGGGGGCGAGATGATGCTTCGAGAACTTAACCTCTATCTGCTGGACGACCAATGAGTATTGGGTAACCCAACAGACAACCAACCCTTAGATTGCACTAACTTTCTAGAAGTACTAACAATGCGTGGTAATGTTTATGGCCCCTACTCTTACTATTGATGTCACTCTCCTGACATAGCAACAGTAGATATGACCTGGTTTGGCTCATACATTAACCCGATACTTCCCCGACATTAACAATTTTAATTTGAGGCTTTACCTTTTGATTGCCTAGTTCAAAATATAAACAAATATTGATATAATAAAGGCGTTTGTCAGTATTCAATACACACTTTATGTTTGGTTTGAAAGCAAAAACCTCAATTAAAATTTCTAAGGATATGTTATTGTGAAGAAAAGTGAACATTTCAATAAAATGTAAAAATGTTAAAAACCAGTAAAGACAAGTTTAACTTTTCTGCAATTTCTTTTCCACGCTAGATGATAAAATGATAAACAACTTAACGATTTTTGAGTATTTTACTGTTTAATCAAAATACGAAAAAACATAAACCTATTACTATAATTTTTATCAATTACTACTTCAATAATTATAATACCTTTTTTTGACAAATCTCTTCAACTCTTCAAATATGTAGAGCCAATCGATGCGCTGAACTTTGTTAAATTTTTAATAATTTCTTAATATTCAGCTTTACTTTTCCATTATTCCAGAAATATTTGGTGATGTCAGCCTTTTTTTTGTGCAAACAATTATTTACTTTTTATATTTACTTGGAAATATTTCAGTTATACGCTGCAATTACTTTTGCAAATATAGGTTTATATTAGAACAATCAACCTAAATATAGGTTTATATTAGAACAATCAACCCAAATATAGGTTTATATTAGAACAATCAACCCAAATATAGGTTTATATTAGAACAATCAACCCAAATATAGGTTTATATTAGAACAATCAACCCAAATATAGGTTTATATTAGAACAATCAACCCAAATATAGGTTTATATTAGAACAATCAACCCAAATATAGGTTTATATTAGAACAATCAACCGCACTGCTCAGGGATCTAAAGGGATAATACAATGGCCGATAAATTGAAATATATTCTCAACAATGATAAACAAAATCACCCCTTTTTTACATTACAATTAGTTCTTGAAAAGTTTTGACACTAAACCTAATGCGCTCTACTGCAGAGGTTTTTTTTTAAAGATAATAATTACTTAAGCTGGATGTGTTATGTCTGAACAAAAGATCTCTGAAATGGCTGGTCTGATCTGTTTAAGCTTGCCGTGAAACTTTATGAATCCCATAAAGTGGTTTTAGTATATTTTCTGACACTTCACACGTGCCCCCTTGGAGTTTAGGGGCAAAATAGTACTTTAGTAAAGGCATATGGTGAATAAAAATGGCGGCAGGTGAATATTCAGCTGAAATATTCTAATATAGAAATATTCTACTATTTGTTGATAGATATTACGGCTGTCTAAAAACTTAATGTTTTTTTTTATGTTTCAAAACTTGAAAATCTGATGGTGGCATACATCAAGTTCTCTTTCATGATCTTAATCCTTAAGACCCCTGTACTTACATGGTGACAATATAAACTAATTTACTGTTAATTCAGTTATTCAAATACAATTATTCTGTTTTCTATTAGGTTAAGGATGCACCAAACTATGTATAATATGTATCATAACCATAAAAAAACATTGTTCTTAATAAAACTTTTTAACTTTTTTTATGGAATGGACAAATAGCTCTTTCAGACTAATTAATATATTATTACTTGAATGTTGCAACAGATTTTCATCTACTCTAAAAAAGTGGTACTCGCTGCTGGCTAAAATATTGATACCCCCAATAACGATAATTAGATTTCGCTTATGTATTGTACATATAGAAAAAATATTGATATTAAGTTTAGATACTAAGGGCTTGTACAACCCAATTTAGTTTTTATCGCTGTACCTGAAGTTTTTAATCCAACGAATGAAAGCTTGCATTAATAAAACTTAGTTGACCGGTGTAATTTACAGTTTAATGATACTCTGTTTTTTTTGTGCATGTATTTTAAAAATAGAAAGGGGGGACTCCGTGTACAATGTGATATTTTAGGGAAAACGCCACATATTTTCCTTGATATTTTTTTCTGTGTCCTGAATAGACTGGAATAATTTCTGGTGTAATATCCCTACCGCAAAACGTAGTTCTGGAATATTATATTGTCATCAGCTGCTGTCAATTCTGCTGTTGTACAATGTTTAAGCCTACACCTACGAAACCACAAGTCCAATTTTTTCTAAAAATAATCTACAAAAGAGGTAATTTTGCTTATCATAATTGGGACTGAACATAAATTTATCCTGTAACATTTTTGTGGAAACTATAGAACAACATAACTTTTTTTTGTTCTCATCATGTATACTCTAATAGGACAATGGACGTTAGAAATGTGCCTGTCCCCTTTCTTTTCATTTTAATTCTGCAATTTACATCTTAAAGATATTGGGGTAAGAAAGGGTTGTCGATCAATTTAATACTTATTGTCCTAGCCCTCCCTGGTAGCAGGCAGAGACAGAGAGGGAGTACAACGGGCTGCTTATTACACAAGTCCCCAAAATTTTATAATAACGTATTCTTATTGGTTGGCTTAACAACTTTGGAGACTTTTAATAAATTTTGATTGTTGGTTTAATGAGTGTCCATACGTTTCAACCACTAATCTACAGTAAGGGTAATTTTGTGTAATAACATTGGGGATGTACATGAATTAGTCGGCCATTGGCTTATCCCTTTAGATCTCTGGGTAGCATGTCATTGTCATACAAATTGTCTGTTATTATGTTAATCAAATTTTCATTCTATGGAAACAAGGATAACAACATTCTTAAGTTACCCTATCATTCACTATGTACGCAAGTATGTTAGTGAGGAAATTAGCTTGGAGAGAGTGAGGAAAAGGGATCGGCTCGTTTGATTTTTAGAGTCAGTCAGTGGCGTACACCTCCCTTATGATTTTTTGACAACTTTTTAAAAAATTGAAATGATTTCATGTTTATTTTTTTCCAATAAATCTATTCTTGATTTTAATAAATACACTTTAAATCTACTTGTATATATTCTCATCCAAGATTTTTTGTGCTTCGCTACTTATGAATGTTGTCATCCTTGTTCTTTTTTCTATCATTAGTGTATAATATGTAAGTGTAAATTTGTTTTAGTAATTTGCATATATAGTAAAGTTATATCACCGTAATTATTGCTTTATTAAGCACACAATAAAATTTTAATAGAAACAAAAATGGAGAGCTACTCTTTATATTAAGTAAAGCTGTGATTGACTTGATTATAATATTAAATTTTATTTAGGTGTCATAATACCTTAAATATGTATTTCATTGTCAAAACATATCTTACTTAGAGATTTAAAGGTAAGGGACTTTAGACTGTAAATCATACTCTTTCCAAAAGGTTTAAAACATTTTTTGCCTTTCAAACTTAATGAACTTTAATTAAATTTTGATTGGATGGTTTAAACTAGTAGTGTCCATAATTTTCAATCATTGGTTTCAATCATTAGTACAGATAGGGGTAGTTTTTATCATTATTCAGTATTTATTTACATCAATGTCCATTGTCCTATCCCTTGAGATCCCTGGATTTAATTAGATTAAGAAAATGTCTAATCTGTCTGTCTACCCATTTTTTCACATTATTAAAATAGCTTAACCAACAGCAAATTTAATTAAAGTGGTAAAATAAGTATATTTTACAAGAAACAATGACAATAATGTGTATAAGTAGTGATACAATGTCGAACATAAATGCTTGAAGAATAGCTTCGCCAATATAGATCATATTTTACCTTCCATCTGTAGTAATGTTATCAATTTTAAAATGCTGAATTTCTCCTTCACTGAAATGAAAAAATTATAAATGAAGATAAGTTTGAAAATTTTTAGTTTTTGTTTATCTAATAATGAGACCCCAAAAAAATTACATGCAAATAAGACAATTTAAATGCAAAACTTCACTTTTTGCTAGTTTTCTAATACTTTTAAATTCAGTAGCGGTAGTTTCCTAAAAGAGAGAATATATAAACCCCCTCCCAGTTAACCTGTTCCACTTTTTAAGGTTATTGGTGTACAATGGGTTTTACAAGGGAGGTGTATAATCTTTAGGAAAAGTATCTCGTTTTAAAGGGGTGGAGACAACCCCGTTTTGCACGCTCATGGAGATATATATATTAAAATATGCCATCTCCCTTAACATATTCAAAGATTTCCCAAAATTAAAGTATTGGTCTAGTGGTCTGTAGAGTTCTCCAAGAACAAACACACCTACACATATCCAGATACTTTAGAATACAGAATACCTGCATTTATTAAAATCTCCACGGGTTATTGTCACTTCTTTGGATGCCACTGTTAATTCTAAATATAATTTCATAATCATCACTGGCTACTTCCTAGTCTCTAGACATTTTAAGCTTTCTATCAGATTACTGGCAAGTAAACCACCGTATACCTTAAAATCATCGTTCAAATTGCTAAATGTTGTATGAAAGAAATATTCTGGGACAACTTTGAGTCATAAGATATTATGAGTATAAAGAAATATTGGAAGAACAATGATAATCACGTCCATATGTAGCAAAACAGATGATAACAATATTAGTTTTCATGAGAAATAATTAAAAATGCGATAAAATAAATATTAATAAAAACACGCAACCTTGCAAAGGATGGGGTAACTAGTACTTAACAGGAGGAGGGCACTATAAAGTGTGACATACTGACATAAACTACTGTTTTGGTATAAAATCATTTAGAAAATGTATCAAGAGTACAGCTACACTGGCATAGTGAGTTAGAAAATAGATACTGAATAAGCATAACTTAGTAATAGTACCAACAGAAAAGTATTTAAAGCCTAACATACATTTTAGTTAACACATTTCCCAAATAGACACAGAGGGCTTTAGAAAAGTTTTGCTTCTAGAAAAACTTTTTAGGAGATAATCTGTTTTGCCTTTAGAAAGTAAATTAATATTATTATGTATATTATGTATATGTGTAAGGATATGACAATGGACGATTTATCTACATTTTCACTAAATATTTGCAAGCTACATAACTATGGCAAAATTTCACTAGAAGAAATTTAATTAACAATAACATAATAAAAAAATAGTGCTAATAGAATAAAAGTTGCGTTAGAACTTCCCCCAAAAATGAAAATAAAACAAAAATTTTGAACAATTTTCATTTCTCTATCCATGGAATCCTTGATAAATATTAGAATATTAGTCTAGCTTTAATATGTGCATTATTGGATATGAAAAAGAACACATAAATCCAGAGATGGAAAAAATCCTTCAAAATGTGCAAAATTCAATTATTAAAGAAGTAAATACTTTTTTTGTGCAAAACAAGCAAATGCGGCCCTAGCATTAATTAATAATTCCAAAACCTAAAACTGACAACAAAATAGCCCTAAACTATCTCAGAACTTATTTAAAGCTTTTATAACTATGGATAATTCAAATGGTTTTGTGGTTAGCAAGATTTAAACGAGCAAACATTTGATATAATAATAAAACTTTTAAAAAACTTAGCCAACTTATAATTAGAACATGTACATACACATGCCAATATTTTTAAAAATAAGGAAGAAGTCAAAGTTAAATAAGTGCTTAAATGTTGAGAAGGATCATTAATTTTAGAGATGCCACGCATCCAAAACTAAAATAAACTGACTATATGCATAATACATATCATATACATATAATCTACGTCTAGCAGAAAAATAATATTTTCTTGTGAATACGTAATTCCCAGGGAGTACGCGTGGGGGGTTAATTCGGGATCAGTTTTTAAACTGAACATATTTTGTACTTGTATGAGTTTTTTTCGAGTTTACAAATATTTTAAAATTATTTATATACTATTTAACACATTTTTCTTATTCATTATGATAAGTTTTGTAACACCAAAATATAAGGACACTGTTTTAAGGTTTTAACTGTGACAATTTCACATAAATTTGAGGAGATTTCAAACACAAGCATGTCTTTTAGAAGCAGTATTTTAGATAATTGTACTTTTTTAACTAAGATTCTTGGTCTACTTGGAGTCTCCATTCCCAACTTCCCAATATTTTTCAGTCTTTTATTTTTTATCCATTGTTGAAACCCTATATCCCTGATTAATCATGTGTATATTACTGGATACATAAACACATAATAAGGTCAAAAAAGCATCAGATTTTCATAGAAAAATATTTATTTCACCTTTTTATATTTTTTTTGTTTTATAGATGTTGTGTATGTTTGTATGTGTATATGTACTTATTTTTTAATGCTTAGTAACTATCTAGGGCAGGTTTTAGCCTATTTCGAAAGAAAAGAAAAAAAAAACCTTCCTATAATGTCAAGGTTATTGTCTAGCTTAAGATTGCGATAATTACTGAACCGATTGGGAAGCTTTACATAGGTCCCGTGGTGGTTTTTTAAAGTGTTATTTTAGATTTAAAGTCTTTTGGGTTCTGATTATCCGTCTCAGATCATTAGAATATAGAGCTGATCCTAGATTCTAAGGATGCAGCCGCTAGTAGTATAAAAAGATAGTCTAGATGTTACTTTGGACTTCAAATCGAATATTTTACCTGTAAATTTTTGAGTAATATTTTGATTAGTTTGTTTACAGCTGAATGTTTGTATTTGCAGCTCTTCATAGTCACGACAACATTTACTAAATATACACCAAGGATTATGTTGATAAGTAGCTCAGCAATATCAAGTTAACAACTATATGTTTCCATATGTAAAACTAACAGGTACGCCCCCAGAGGCCTATATGGCCATTTCTTTATATTTTTTATATGAATTATAGGTGGACTTTTTAAATTTTTTTTTTGCATAAATAGACAGAAAGACAGACGGTCATCCTGTTACTTTTATATAAGACAATATGAAGGAGCCGCCCTAATAACAAGAATAATAACAACAAATATTGGTGAAACATTTTTTTATGAATAAGGTATAACAGGAAAAGAATACTTTTGAGGAAGATTAATATTATGCTCTTGTTCAAATATAAAAAGAAAAATGATTGAGGAAATTATAGTTTCATAGAACACATTTTTACAAACTAAGCATTACATCATAAGGCGTGTTTGTAGATTATATCATGAAGATAAGAAATATAAGTGTATCCCCCCCATCCCCTAATCAAATGAGTTGTCTATTCCTGCGTTGCACTAGATTTGATAAAATCCTACCTACCTAACTAAACTAAAAATATCATTTGTTTCTCTAAACATGGGAGGGAGTGGTTCGTAATGGTTTAATTCAAAAGGGATTTGATGTCTTAGATTTGATTAAATATAAGTCAAGAAAGTTCAAATTCACATTAAAACATCACCTCCGAATAAAGAAAAAAAAACAGTATCGCATTGGAATTAAAACTTCTTTTTCAACATAGCAATAAATCAAAGTACATGATTACAACCCCACTATTTTTCTATGCAATATTGCTAAAATGAAACAAATTACATTCATGACACTTTAGTGGAAGCTATTGAACCCCTAAATTCTCATAATTATGTTTTTTTATTTGAATAAAATTTTTACATGCGCATCCATAATATAAAAGTGTGTGTGTGTCGGTCATGCTTCAAAACATATTTAAATGTAAAATAGGATATAATTCTTCGTAAATTTTAAAAGCAAAGCTTTTCAATCGTTAGGGTCGGTTCGAACGTACGTTAGCTCTTTTTGTTAATTTAGACATGTTAAAGATGTCCTATCGATTTCAATCTTTGTATGGTGAGTCCTATAAGAATTACATCCGATTTAGGAGGCGGGAATACTCTATAATCATTTTCAAAAAGTACATACGTCCATTTAAAACTTGCTGATTTTTAACATTTTGTAAATTTTTTTTGTATTATACGCTCATCCTATTTATCTGATTTTTGGAATAATGATTCTTAGGACAACAAGGTACAGTATTATAACCTAGGTATCTCTATAATCAAATCCAAAAAATAAAAGTATGTCCTTTTACTGTATCCTTTATTTACTTAAACTTTTGTTTATATTTTGCTTATTCAGTTCTTACACTCTGCAAGTGTTAATGTTCGTTTGTTCTTCCTTCTGATTTTAGAGCATCGCTTTTATGGATGTTGTCATTCTTGTTTTACTACAAACCTTATATAATGATGGTGTAGTGAGATGTTACATTTTACTGACATTATCAAAACATTTAAAATTAAAATTTTTATAAAAATTTTCATAATGTTTGTTTTATAATTGTTCATGCCATTTTTATGTTGAAATTGTGTTTTTTTTACTCTGAAATAAACAAGAATCATAATATTTATCTGAAGCGAAGCTAGAATATTAATATAATTATGCTTAGAGAATATTAATATTAAATTTCAGAAGTCTATCTCATGTAGCAGCTAAGTAAATTCCATTTGTCCCCAAAATTGCAAGAAGAAAGGACCAAAAAAATAATTTAATCATAAGTAAAAAAAAAGAACTTTTAGATGAATTTTTAGTATTGCAGCCGATTAAATTATCCGTATAGTTAAAAAAACAAACAACTCACAGGCAGACGGAAGGTCTAACACAGTGTTAGTTATAGAGATGTTTTGCTGGCCTAAAGTAAACAAACTTATCATTGCATGTGGTCTCTTCGGTGCTGATAACAATTAAACAGAACGATTTATCCAAAATAATTTGATTTCAAATAAATATTAATTTGGCCTAACAATCTTTTTTGTCAAATCCAAAAAAAATCATATGACCCACTCCAGCTATGTCAATTGTAAGGCGATAATTGTCAGTATAGATATATAAAGATATTACATTGACACTCCCATTTAACAGTTAGGACTACCAGACAAAGGTCGTAGAATCAAAGAACTAGTTGTTAAATTAAAGTCTTCTTAAAGTAATAATCTGGGAGAGAGAAATGAATGCAGATTAATTTAAGCAGGCTTATTTGTTCTTTACTTACCTGTGTTTTACTGTTTGAAGTACGCTTTGCAAATCATATTTTAGTAAACATAAAAAAAGTTGTAAAATATGTAATAAACAGTAAACAGAACTTTACTTAAAAATGATTAGTGAACAAATACCACCCCGCTACCTTATTTTGTATATAAATTGAGAAAAGGTTTTTGCGTAAGAATAGCAGGAGGCCCTATCCCGGCGGGGCCTTTAACTTTGTCGCTTTTCTATTCGGGGCAACCCTGACCTGACACCAACATAATCTTCTAGCCAAACCTGATCTGATGTAAAACATATGAAATAAAGGGGGGTTTCTGTGCTCAACAAGGCACTTTGAGGACAAACGCCGAATAACCATATATGTATATTAAGATATATAAGTTTTTAAGTTTTTATAAAGAATTTTAATGTTAGAGGTAGATTTGAAATCTGCATCAAATTT
>LS049130.1:3737-14063 GCA_900241095.1 Acartia tonsa | reverse complement strand
AAATTAGGTATTTTTAAACTTAGGTATTTATAGTTAGGTGTTTATAAAATTAGGCATTTTTAAAATTAGGTGTTTTGTCACATTAGGCATTTTTAAAATTAGGTATTTTTAAATTAGACATTTTTAAATTAGGTATTTATAAATTAGGTGGTTTGTCACATTAGACATTTATAAAATTAGGCATTTTTAAATTAGGTATTTTTAAATTAGGCGTTTTGTTCACTTCTTTTTTTTGTATGTTGAAATGCATATCTATCTATATGAAGTAGTAGATTTTTTTGTCTGTCCGATTGTACCGATTAGATATTGAACCGATTTTTATCTCTATTTTAGGGATGCTTCATATTGGTCCCATGATAGGGTTTAAGTTTTTTTTATCTGGGGAATGTTCTCCTTTGTAAGAAAAATTAAAAAAAATATGTCCGTATTGACCATTTTACACCAAATAACAGACATGTATATTTTATAATGTCATAATAACTCTTCTAATTATAAGAAAAAACAGACACACATCAAAATACTTTAGAATACCGAATTTTCAATTATCATACCTGTACATTGGAAGGCTCTAGATTCTGGCAGCACACATTCCCTGCTTCTTTTCTGTTTCCCGCCACCACATGTGGCACTACACGTGGTCCACTCAGTCCATTCCGTCCAAATAGGACACACCTGTGAATTGCAGGTTTCTATAACCTCTGATTCCCCAACACAGCCTTCAATGCCTCCTCTGGCCTCCGGTAGTTGGCATTCTCTGACCTTTCTACGGGTTCCCCCGCCACAGGATTTGGTACACTGGGTCCACTCCGACCATTCCCCATATTCGGGACAAGGATTGTCATTACAGGATTCCTGAATTTCAAGACTTGCTTTGCAATCATTGTCGGGGACTGTTTCACCAGATTTAGAGGGATAAACACATTCTCTGCGCTTGAATCTATTTCCCCCGCCACATGACACGCTGCAAGCTGACCATTCTCCCCATTCTGTTAGGACAGGGCAAGCATTTTCGTTGCAGGCCTCTGTTAGTTTGTCAGGGCCTTGGCAGACTGGCAGGCCGTTGGCGTCGCGAGTTTCAGGAAAGACACATTCTCGTACTTTGTACCTGAAGATTAAAAATTGACTGTCTGATTTAATGCACTATATGACAATTATATATACGCCTTTCAAAATTTTGAAATTTTTCTCTAATCATATTGTTTTAATACTTTCTCGTCTTCTGTAAGTTTCTTAGGACCCTTAAAATAGCCTTTAAAAAGTTAGTCTATCTATAGGACTCTTTTTCTAAAATTTTGCCTTCGTGAACATTTTTTCTTCACACATTTAAACAAAAGTATTTTTGCTAAAAGTATTAGAAATTATTTTTTCTCTTTCTATAAAGTAGTATGTATATGTGTCGAAGTATTATAGTGTATGTTAATCTGTCTGTTAATTGAACTTGGTGTACTATACCTGGATCCTCCACCACAAGAGGCACTACACTCTGTCCATTCTGTCCACTCGGTCCAAACAGGACACACATTTTCATTGCATTTCCTTCAAATAATAAGCCATGTTTTTTTTTATGAAAGTGAAAAAGGAAACCTTGAATTATCCATAAACTTATTAATAACTATATCAATAATCCTTGTTCAGTTTTTTTAGCACCATAAGAAATCTGTTGTGAAAGGCGGGGGCTCATATTAATCAGTGTGTTATTTTGGGCATAGACGATCTACCTAAAGCCCAGTAAGAAATATTTCTTTAAGATACTATAACTTTTTTTTATATAAAATTACGCAACCTTTTGAATAAGTATTCTTTTTATTGTAGTCAAATACCCTAGTTTAGATAAAATAAAATAAAATATAATTGGCATTCCTTGATTCTTGATTATCCCCGGGGCATCCTTGTACCCCTTTGGGTAGTACACACTCCCTAACCCTAGTTTGTTCTCCCCCGCCACAGGTTGCTGTACACTCTGTCCACTGAGTCCATTCGGTCCACACGGGGCACACCTATAATCAAGTTTTAAAAATTTACTTCTGCTGGATATGAACTGATTTTGATTTAAAAAGGTATTTGTTTTTATTTCATTTCTAACTGCATTATTTTGAAAGATGACATGTATTTCTACAATTCATTTAATCAGTAAACAAGAAAGTTTAAACATTAAGTATCTAATTTTGATTTTTGAAGAATATTCTTTTGTATGTTTTATATGCTGATTTGTGTTTTTTTTCTTTTACAGAACGATTGAGAATGAAAACCTTAAGATTTGAAATATATATTTAGCCTGAACAAAAATGCTAGTTTGATAAAGTAGCCTTGGGTTGAGATGGATCAATAGCTTTTAAAACTTTACAGAGATAAGTTACTGAAAAACTTTAGATACATTTAATACAAACTTTACCTGTGTATTACAGTCCATGGATTCAAAATCTTCCCCAACACATCCCAACAGGTTTGCTCTGGCATCTTCTGGGAGGACACAATCTCTCTGCCTCGATTTGGACCCTCCACCACAGCTTACACTGCAAGAGGTCCACTCACTCCAAGGGGTCCAATCTAAGAACAATTAAAAGAATAAGATTAGACAATAGATTTATCAACCTAGATGGCCAATCAGTCTCACTAAGAAGCAGCTTGTAGTGCCTATACAAATGATGTCTTACAATACAAATGATCAATGATAGGCCAGTATACATTTTAATTGACCAATGGTAAAGTGTATACTGGCCTATCATTGGACATTTGTATTGTATTTTGTCTTTTTTAAAGGAACTCTATAAGCCAAACAACTGAGAAAAAACTGCTTAATTTAAGACGAAATTTAATTCAATCCAATACATTCAGAAAATTTGAATGAGATATTATTGATAATTTTAGTATCGTGAAAGTGGCTAGGAAAGGGCTACACAAAGAACTAAATTCCTTCAAGCATATAAGCTGAAACTTTGTAAAAGAACAAAGATTATTTCTTACATACACAAATCTTACAAATTAGTAAGATATAAATTCAAAATTATTAACAATTTCGTTTTATTAGAAATCCAATTAATTACAGGGCTCACATCAAAACACACAAATCCCCGTTAAAAAAGTAAATAATAAAAGAATTTTGCAAAATTATCGTACCTGGGCATTCCTGTTCATTGCATTGTTCAGTTACTTCACTTTCCCCATCACATTGAGGGGCGCCTCCGTCTTTGGGTAATACACACTCCCTGACCTATAATATTTCAATCAATAAAGTTAAAAAATAGAGAGCTAAATAAATTGAACACTTTCTTCTAAAAAAGTATTAGGTTATTTAAAAATAGACTGATATCATCCAAAGAGAAATTTAAGTTTCTAAAAGTCTAATAAGAAGGCCATTTAATGAGATTAGAACTTGCTTAGTTTACATTTTCCTTCTATTTTATGACCCAACTTTCATAATTCAAGATAATAGTATAACTAAAACTTGTAAAAGTGGTGATAAAATAGTAAAAAATATTATAGAGGTACAAAGTTCTCAAAATATTACTATGCTATCATTATTATACACAGTTTGATATTGAGAGGACAATTTTAACATTCCAAATTTTTAATCAGTGCTAAGGATAAGGAATTAAGGTTGATTATAGTGATCTATCGCTTCGTATTATAAACAGCTTTCCGCAAATAAGAAATAAATCATTATAAGATTAAAACAAAGCTGGTATTCATTAAATTATAATTTTCAATTTTTTATTCCTGGAAACATACGATACGATGCATGGTTTTTCAGTGTGGCTTAGAACCAATTCTAATCCAGTGGTTATAATCGGATTCGAAGACATACTAGAAATGATATTACCTTAGTTCTAGATCCACCTCCACAAGACTTGGTACATGGAGTCCAATCTGACCATTCAGTCCAGATAGGACAGGCCTAAAGTAAGAAAATCAGTCAGCTTTTAGATTCTCAAATTATTTCTCATTTAAAAAAATCATGTTATGAAAGTAATTAGATTGCTTGTATTTTATTGGTTAAAAAATGTTGTTTAGCATTTTTGATAGACTCTTATCTTATTGGTAAAAAAATCAGGTGATTTTGTACTGTAACCAAGGTGTATTTATTAAATTCTTTTTTTCCAAAGGTGCCTCTAAAATTTGAATAATGAAAAAAAAGTAAAAATTGGAGTACCTATATTCTAACCTAACCTACCATAAGTAAAAAACAGAGAAACGAAAAAATACCACCTTCCCCTATTTAACTTTTTTAAAAATCATAGGTGGGGATTCGATCCTCAACAGGAACTTTGAGGGAATACGTATTCGTATGGGTTCTACCAAAATCTTATTCTTAATACATCACCTGTGTGTTACACTCCTCTTTTTCGACTGGTTCCCCAATACAATCAGCTGATCTCTGAACTGTACACTCTCTCAACCTTTGTCTGGATCCTCCCCCGCAGGTAGCAGAGCACTCAGTCCATGGAGTCCACGTGGTCCAGGCGGGACATCCACCTAAAGAAGATTATTAGACATGATATTGTAACCATTTCTGGATAAACTAGGAAACATTATAGGTAGGAAAATAGCCTAAAATTCCCCTGTGACATAATTGAACATCATTGCTTGACTATAGGCAAAGAAACATTGCGTGACTCTAGGCAAAGAAACAATGTCAGTTCCTTCTTCCTCCCTACTCATCATAATAAACCAGCTAGAATTGTTTTTTATATAATACATTGGATAATGGCTAATATAAAATTCAGTTTGAAGATCTTTCTTGTTTTCATATGAATCAAATGTAACTTATTTGATAGAAAAAAAGTGATTCTTTACCTGGATTGCAAGGTTCATATTCTATGGCCTCGCCAGGACAGGCTCCAGGTTCCTCTGATCCGTCTCCACACACTCTCTGTCTTGTCCTGTCTCCCTCTCCACAGGTTACTAAATAATTAGAATTATAAGATTAGTTTTATCACATAAAGTACCCTCTTGTGCATTGATAACCCACTCCCCCCATCTCAAAAGAAAAAAAATTGAAAATTAGGAGGGGGATAGGGGGTATCTTTTTCTAAAACGAATTAAAATAAGGGTACTGGGTTATGCCACCACAGGCTTTTTAATATATAGATTTTAAATGCAATCCCTATAGAATGACTGAAAATTTAAAATAATTTTAATCATTAACGAACACTAGAGGACTTTTTCAAAAAGTCTGAAAAATTGGATTAAATTTACCTGAACATTCTGACCAAGGCGTCCATTGTGACCATTCAGGGCATTTTCTGTAACGTAAGATTGTTAAAATCAATCAAATTAAATATTCAAAATATGTTAAAATCATCCCAATTAAAAGATAAGGATTATTTCTTGGCTTTGCAGATCAATATTTAAAAGGCGTACTACTTGCACATTTTTTTATTTAACTACAACCACTAGGTATTGATAATTTTTTTTCTACATCTAAACTGTAAAAAGGTACCATTTTATCATAGAAATACATATTATTAGATGCTGTTCAGCCTAATTTTTCAGTTTCTCAGCTACAGCTGTGGCTTTGAACAATTGTAGTTTTCATTCGTAAAATGGTTAACATATAAAAGGAACTTTTTAAGATTCAGAATTATTTTGATTTTAACATTCCTAGTATTACACTTTTCAATCTCAGTACCATCTCCTTTACAGAGGGGGCATGGCTCTCTGTCCTTCCCATCCTCAGTGGGGGCTGTACACAATCTCTTCCTGTCCCTCTCCCCACCACCACAGGACCGGCTGCACCTTCCCCATTGACCCCAAGATGACCAGCTAGCGTATCTGGAAAGAAAAATTGATTATCATTGATTAACTTTAGGGCTTTGATTTACAAATAAATTGGCCAAACTATCCCCGGGAGCTAACTTAAGATTCCTTGGAATAAAGAACTAAATTGTGTCTATGGTTAGAAAATTTCGGTTATTGGACGTCCTTTAGAAATAACTTCAAGTTATACCTTGGATTCGCAGGACACAGTCCAGTTTCCGAGTCACAGTCTACACAGGGGCAATCACACGGGGTCTCTGCTATGGTATAAACTGGATCCTTCCAGATATTAGCTGCAGGACCATAGTTACACACTAGGAAGTTCTCAAAATACCCCTGAATAGTTTAATAAGCATAAATGTACCTGGAAATATTATACCTTTTTAAATTACTAATAGTTTCAGAAACAAAACTATTTAATAAACTATCTAGCACAGCAAGAATGTAAGTAGATATACGTAAATGATTACTTTAGCAGCCGAGTAAACACCATTTCCATTTTAAATTAGCATATCCAATATATTAACGGAAATAATAATGTTACACAATATTAAAATAGCAAATTGTATAGCTATAATTCTAATATTAGATTTAGAGAAATTATAATCTAACCTTTATAGCAGCTGAGAAAGTTTTATTTCAAACATTTATTTATAAATTATGAAAGGACAGTGATTTGTAGTCAAAGAGTAGCTTGTTTAATAATCATTATGTAAAATTATCTGTAGATATTTTTAAAACAAAAACTTACAGGAAAACCACGGTACTGAAACTGGGTCCACCCACAGCCAACATGGGTTGTGTTCTCCCAAACCATTTGGGTATAGTAACCAACTCCAAGACTACACTGATTACCAGTTCTAAATATAAATATTTGGGTATAGTAACCAACTCCAAGACTACACTGATTACCAGTTCTAAATATAAATATTTGGGTATAGTAACCAACTCCAAGACTACACTGATTACCAGTTCTAAATATAAATATTTGGGTATAGTAACCAACTCCAAGACTACACTGATTACCAGTTCTAAATATAAATATTTGGGTATAGTAACCAACTCCAAGACTACACTGATTACCAGTTCTAAATATAAATATTTGGGTATAGTAACCAACTCCAAGACTACACTGATTACCAGTTCTAAATAAAAGTATATAATATAAATAATCATATAGTTGTAAAAAAAGTACATTTATGCCTTTAAGAAAATAGAAAATATAATTTTAGATAACTTAGGATATGTAAGTTCAGAGCCAATTTTCATAACTGATTTCGCCCGGTCAAATAAAGTTACAAAAAAACTTTACAATCGATATATTATTTCTTGGATGTTGCACCAGATTTTCTCGCACTCTAATTAAGTGAACTCGCATCTGACTAAAATAATGATACCCAACATCGACACCCTTTACCTCACCCCCTCCCCCCATACTAAATGAACGAACAGACCAATAAATGAAGTCCATGTTAAATTGACGACATTTTCCCCCTATCAATATATCTTCGTATATTATATATCCATTAACTTTACTTACCCAAAAGATTTAACTCCTTCTGGATCGAATAACCTGATTTGTCTGAACCAGTGCCCAACTAAACTAAAATATAATAATTTTTAAATATGTATATTTCATATTTTAAATAATTTCTTTTTCATTCTTAATATATGCAAATAGCAATACTATATTATTTTATTTATAAGGGTTAAATAATATACAAATATTTTGGTGACCCATATGAAAAAAGTGTAGAAAAAACCAATAACATTAAAGCCGCATTTTGGCTATAAATTGTAGGACTTATTATGATTAACTTTTGATTGTTAAATTAGCATTATCTAAAAATTTAGTGCTCATATTATAAGAATGAATCTTAATTGGATGGATACTATTGCGCCTGATTGATCATCTATAATAATAGATCTATTAGTAAGAAATGAACTTACTTTGTAACATTGAAAACTCCTTTGAAACCCTTTGAGATATCTCTGGCCACGCTTTGACCAACTCCGCGCCAATCACTGAAGTCTTCTGCAAGCGTATGGAATTTTAGTTTTAGGGGCGAAGCTACTCTTTAAACAATTAATTAAATTACCTAAATATCTTTGCATTTTATTCTCTCTTATAGCCAAGCTACTTTATTAGTCATTTGTCTGTCTGTTTGTCCGTCCGTCAGTTCCTATCGCTATGGGGGAAATATGATTTTTTGGCTATTTTTCAAGATATATATCGGATATTTTTGTGAAGATTCCTATACTAAGGATCATCCAGTATATGATTAACTAGGTCTGTCGGTCTGTCAATCAGGGATAAAAATATTAATTTAGAACGTATCATCATATGTGAAAGGGTTAGTGACTTTTTATATAAATATATTTCCATGGCAATTTAGAGCACAATCATGATTAAGTGTGTTTAATTTTAATGAAGTATTTTTGTAATGAAAATATTTTAAATTTTACTTACCAACTTTTCTATGAGGGTGAGGGTCATGATATAAGTTTGGATCTCTTCGCTTGTAATCATCCTAGACTCAAAATCAAATTAATTCCAAATAAAAAAAATTTATTGATGCAGAGGGGAAGGGAAGTGAGAGGAAACAGGGAAGGGGAAGATGAGGGAAAAGGGAAGGGGAATAGAAAGAGAAAGGAAAATGAAAGGGGAATAGAAGGGAAAAGAAAGGGAATTGAATGGGGACTGAAGAAAGGAAAATTTTCTGCACTGCAATTAATGAATATCGAAGTTACAGACAGACAGAAGGACATACAGACAATTACTTATAGAGTTGCTACAGCAGCTGAGAAATATATACATTTATACCGCAAATAGACAGATAGAAATACAGTTTTAGACTGATTGATTGTCACAGGAATCTTCAATGACATTGTAAACGAACAGAACTGTTAAAGACTGAAAAAAATCAGTAGTCTATTTTAAAATAACGTTCCCCCTAAATGCATTCCAGATACATAGAAACAGACATTTTAAGATATAGAGTAGTTTTACTACTAAAAAGTAAAAGTTTCGAATATGTTGAAAATCACCCAAGATTAAATAATCTCTGACAAGCCTGTCTAATGTGCGTTAATAATTTGATTTCGCACAAACATACATATACTGGGTGCTTGGCCTTTATTTGCCAGAAATACAAAAAAACATTATTTGTTAAAAAGTGATAATATTATTACCTTTTACAACCCATCATAAATAAACCTTAATTAGTGAAAATTTTGAGCAAAAAATGACATTTTAAATAATAGTTTCTTGATTTCAGTCTTGAGAGAAAAACTAGAACACAAGCCTACCAAGTTTTTATTTTAAGAGGGTATTGAAATCCCCTTCTTAACACCAATGCATTGTTTGATTTACATTAAGATTTTGATGTTTGTGATTTGAAAATTTAATTAATTTTACGCTTTTGAAAAATGCCTTTTGGATAATTTTATTTCTTTCTTTTTTAATTGGACATTTATTTACCGCACCCTGTATATTCCATACATATACACACACGTTTCTTATCAATCAATTTCGTTTTAATGCCTTACAAGTATATTATCAATATACATTTTAATAAAAAGAATTGGTTCGCCCTAGCCCAAAGTTACTCTTTTCAGCTCATTAAGGTCGTTGTCGAGCTTCCCTCCTGCCAACTAGCATAAAACCTGACCAATAATAAAATTTCCTGAGAATTATAGTACGTTCAGTGTTTGCGAGATAACAACGTACATACAAAAAATGACAATGTTTGTCTATCTATTCTTTTAAATATGAACCAAATCACAGCTACCTTATAATCCACGTCAACACACTGGTCTGCCCATTTCTGTGCCACTCGTGCCAGCTCATCATCCCATACCTGTACAGATAGATAGATAGATAGATATATATATATAGTTAGAAAAATAGATAGATAGATAGGTAGAAAGAAAATAATATCTTACCAGTGGACCCATACATCCCGCTTTAGGTTGGCCGCAGGCACCTCTTGCAATTTTACTTCGAACCTAAAAATAAGATTTCATAACAATAATATACCAGAATTCTACAAAACTAAAAGGTTTACTCATTGATCTAAAACCATAGCAATTTGTAATAATAATCATGGTAAAAATGGACATACAGACTTTCTGGTAATACTTATATAGTTCCCTTATGCTTTCTAAATTGTACCTAACCGAGACAGGAATCATCGAGGCAATTTTGAAATATATGGGACAATTCTAACATGCTGCTACTCTAATAATAGTCAGGGACAAGGGACCAGGATTCTGACAAACAATTCTATGTGAAAATTTTCCTCCAACCCACTTCCCTTTAGTTACAGGCAAGACAAGTTTTACGCCACTAATTCAAATGCAATTAATTCGCTGAATAATAGTTATGATAACTGTATTTGCAGAATCATGGCACCTGATAAAATTAAACATTAAAAAATAGGGTTGGGCCGGATATCCGGTGTGGCCGGATATCCGGCCATTTTCAATATCTGGCCGGATACCGGATATTGAAACTATCCGGCCGGATATCCGGCTCTATAATTTTTTATACTTTACACCAAAAATCTC
>LS049112.1:13174-34544 GCA_900241095.1 Acartia tonsa | reverse complement strand
TTGAACACCTGTATTTAATATGAGGATGTACTACTAGAGGATATTTTAGTATTTTGGTAAGATAAAATGCTTTGTTTTAGTCAAAAAAATATTTTTGCTCTTTACCTGGATGACCCTGCCAGGTTTGCTGGCATCCTGTGCACGCCAGGATGGAGATATTAAAAAAATTCCAACTCTCAGTTATGTGTCATACCTACACTTAAAAAGTCACACAATTAGGGCTCTTTATCTTTCACACACAGAAAATGGGTTTAAAAAAACAGGAGGGGGCGTTCAACGCGCCCCCCCCCCCCGACCGTTAAGGGTTAAGTAAGTTTTAGTACGCAGGGGTTGGGCACATGGGAATAACTTACCCACCTCCTTCTTTTTTATTTATTTCAAATAAATTGATTTAGAGGAAGCTGTTTATAGTGCCTATAAAAAAATTACTTCATACTGGCCTACCATTGGTCAATTAAAATCTATACTGGTAATATTGGTAGTTTAATCTCTGCATTGGCCTATTATTGTTAATTTGTATTGTATAACGTCGTTTTTTATAGGTACTATAAAGAACTTCGATTGAGGGAAGTAAACACCCCTCCCCCCTTTGATGTCTATGTTGGTAACTATACCTGATAGTCAAGAATACTAAATCCCAGACCATTCTCCCCCTTGACGAGTTGAATCTCCAGAATTTCTTGTGACCAAACTATCCAGTCTCGACCCTCCTCCACAGATTTAGATCTCGACAAATTTACACTAAAAATAAATAGTTTTAAATGCGCGAAACTATTCCAGAACTAACTTTGTCTGATTTTCCGTCCGTCCGTATTTATGATTAAAGTGGAATTGTTCTATTCACAACAATTTGACTCGGTAAGATTCATTATAGGTATTCATAAGAAGGAAATTTAACAGATTTTTGTCTAATTGTGCTAGTATATTCAACAACAACAAAAATCTTCAAAACTGTTGTTATTTGATTCAACCTTTAATTTGTGTTCCCTTTCCATAAAGATTGAAAAGTTTTAATTATTCAAATTAACAATTATGTACTTTATGTTAAGGCCAAAACGGTCTAGATGCTTATATGAATATATTGTAAATATACTATATATAATTTCACATAGAATGAAAAATATTTATAGAAAGAAAGAGAGAGCTTTAGTTTATTTTTCTTTGTCCTTTCCCTACTGGCAAATTTAAAGAGTTAAAAAATGGGTCAAAAAAAGGTTTTGGCTTACAATCTAAAAAAAATACAAAACATAAATTCTATTCAGTCACTATTATAAAAGGGATACCAAAGATTGGGAAACTAAAAAGAAAGAGTTGTTATCTATCATATACACTAATATTGACTCTGAGGGTACTCTAATATTATTTACTTTAATAGCGGTATACAACATTTCTCAGCCAGTGAGGGAGGCGGTTACTTATAGAGAATCTAAAAAACTTTTTATATTTGATGACTATTTGAAATATTATATAGTAGCTACGGTGCTTCAAATAAATGTACCTTGGTTTTAGTTCAGGAGATGTGGCATCCGTCACTGCTAAATTTAGATCACTTTTTGCCTGAAAATAAAGATGAATTCAACATTTCAACCAAAAGTAAAACAGTTAGAAACAATTTTGCCTGAATTGTAGGTTAGAGTGTACAGAACACTTTTTGGTACAAAAGAATTGTTCTTTTATTTCATTTCCATAAAATAACTGTGTATTTTGCTTTATCTAAATAAAAAAGAAAACCGGCTTAATAATACATAACCTAATACTATCAATAAAAAAAATATCTTTTGTTTCTTTTCCAAAAATTTAGTTTGCATTTCTTGGCTTACACTGTCTATTTTTATCTATTGAACTCGGATAATAGAAATATTTCCATTCAAGAGTCTTTTATAATATTTTTATATTGAGCAATTTTTACATTCTTTTGTGCACATTTTCCACAGGATGAACATTGAACAACCTTTTTGCAATAAAATTAGGTTAGGAAATAGGGGGTAAATAACTAAACAAATAAGTACTGTAGAAAATCTGACCATATTATCATGGCATTCACCCCGAGGATATTTTGAGTTGTGGGATGTTTGACCCAACACAAAACTTGGTTTGGTCTTTTTTCTTATTTAATTGTTGGTTTTAAGTTAGTTATATCTTTAAGATTTTACTTATCTATTAAATATTTTATAGCCATCCTGTTTTTTCCCTAAAATAAGAAATTCCGAGACACCTTTGCTATATTCTAAGAAAATATTATAAATCAACATACATTTGCTGCCATTTGACCAATTTTTCAGTGAAATTGGGATGGGGCATTTCATTTCTTTGGACTTTGGGTACTAATGTTAATGCCTTTTGGAATCAGAACAAAGAAAACCGCTAAATTTGTTAAGTCCAGCTGACCAAACTCAAAATAATTAACACGATTTCTAGCGGAAAACAAATTTAATATTTAAAAACATCATTTTGGTAGGTTCTAAAGATTGTTTTTTTCTAATAAATCTCATATTATTGATAGAAACTCTACTGTGATATTTCTGTAATAAAAGAATCTATAAACCTTTATATTTCATTCCTGTTTTCTTGTGTTTTTTGTGTCAGTTGATGATAGGACTAAGGGTAAACGAGTTCATAGGGCACTTTATAAGTGATTAATTTCAAAATGATTATTTCATTGTGATACATTGGCAACCTAATTTTCAAATAAATGCTTATTTCTTAGGAATCTTTCTCACATTCGATTGTCTGAATTAAACGAAAATATTTCTTAAAATTTTCTGGGTTAATCGGATTTTTTCAGCCTGACAGCGAAAACTCAAAAAATTTAGGCATGTACTTGTACAGATATTTGTTAAAAATTAAAGGATTCTCTTTTAGTACACTTTACGCCTACCTTAAAAATAGATGCTTGTTTTACATTGTGTACATTTTCTTCATTTTCTCTGTATGCAGTTTCATCCTTAAAAAGAAAATAGTTATTTGTTCTAAACAAACTTCTATTTGATGTACAATACAATCGAAAAAGCAAAGTAGATCGGTAAAAAAATTAGATGACAAAAGAATAATGGATAGCAAATGTGTATGACTATAGGCACCCAGAAACAATTCATTTCAATCCCTAGTTAGATTTAACCCAAAATTGTTTTTGTTTTTTTGTTAAATTCTCATTTTTTTTGACTAAACGATAAAAATAGTATTTAATTTTTCTATGCAAACGATTTAGTATATTACTTGAAATATATATTTTTAATCGAGGATTTCTTGAGATTTATCCTAAACCCATCATATGACAAGAAGTGTTCCAGCGGTAGAGAGATCTTAAATTTCATCCGGGAATATCTGTTAAGTTGCAATTTTATGAGAAAGTTTTTTTTTGGCGTAGAATTATGAAACTTTTTCTACAGAAAGAAATATATTTTTAGGATGTGTCATCATTTCCCCATGAATAACAAGAGCTCAAATTGTTATTACCAACCTCATCATATTATTACTATCTCAAAAAAAAGGTTTATCAGTCATCACCTCAATATGAAAGTATCAGAAGCAAAAAAATTTGAATGTAATAAAAATATATTATCTATTCAATCAATCATTAATATACAAATTTCTTAAAAATAATATAGCTTAAATTACATATTTGGCTTGATATTTCCTGTTACATATGCTACGATTATGCTAATCTGATTTGTCTTCCTATAAAATATAATGATTGTATGTCTATCTTTCCATATTTGTAGTTATGGCAGTTCTATTGCACTGGTTTATGTGCGAAATTTATGGCACACTTCTTTTCATACAAATTTGCACATGTCCACAAAAACAAAACATTTGTTTCATTCCCGGAAAAAGAAAAATTATTATTTTGCAACAGAAGAAAAATAATTGTAAGCAAAAAGGGCCATATATTTACATATTGTCTTGGTAGTAATGCAGCCACTATTTAAGGTCTTTACGTAGGTAAGGTTGATGAACAAAATAATTCTTACCTTTCTAAAATTGTCACCTGACGAATTTCGGGTTCTGAAAGAAAAAAAATAATAAATACGTTGTTCGTCTTTTTTAACATCTGTCTAAAATGGTTGTGAAATTGAAATAGGTATCTCAGGACATAAAGCTATATACTATTTCTAAAAGAGTTTTTTTAAGAAAGTCACTGTTCATTCAAAAAATACCTAAATAAATTTATATTAATTTTTATTGTCAACTATATATTTTTAAATAATAATTTAATACAAAAAATGCAATAATTTAAAAATTTTAAATAGATTTTTTAATAACTGGTAATTTAAAAAAATAAATTATTGTATTTTTCTTGTGCACGACTAAGTCTTTTATATTTATATTAAGCCCTTACATTTCTTGGTTTTATAAACTTCAATTATAGAAGGATTTAGAATTGACAAAATAATAGAGAAGCTGTTTGTATTATATTATATGTACTATCAGTAACTATAAACTTTATATGGATGGATTAAAGTTATATCAAAATATACAAATTGAATTTAGTATATATTTATTATTCATACTTTGACAATCTATTTTGATTAAAGGCATTTCTTGATTTGTTATATATTTTAATTTTACAAATAACTGTTTAGAATCATTGATAAATTTTCGGATTTTAAGATAAACAGACAATCAAATAAATCTTGAAAGAGAAAGAAAAAGATGGTTATAGACGAGGAGACATGTGGATAGACATAAAAGAAGAGTAGAAATGACATTGAAAATATTAACAAGAAACAAGTATATAAAAATAAATAACTGTAATGAAAAAAAAACTGACTGGCAGAAAAGCAGTTAGTTAAATATAAAAACAGACAGCTATAAATACATATTAACTGACAAATTACAGTACAGAATATCTATTACACAGATAAAAATAAAAACATGCAAAAATATTTAAGCATGATTGATTGATATCTTGAGAATATTTGCAGAGTTAAAACTGCCCATTAAAAGTTTTATAAATTGGACACAATCTTTGGATATCTCAGCTAAAGTCTAAAAACTTTTCACAGCCAGAAAGATGGAAAACAATTTCCATAACTCAAACATCGATTGAAAACTATTCAATTTTTGCATTTTAAGAATATCTAATTTTTCTTCATATAACAGTGTTCTAAAGAAAAAAATAAAATGGGTAAATTTGAAACTGGGTGCTTTAAAACCTACCTGTGTACATTTAATAAAGTGTGACAGACAGACAGACCATTGTTTTAAAGGTCCTTGGACCAAACAAATAACAAGAAAGCACTAAGAAAAACTTTAATTGTTGGGAAAGGTAAAAAATTACAAAGCAACACATGTAATTTTCTATTTTAATATTATTTTTTATTGACAATAAACTCGTCGCATAAAATCCGTAAAGGTACCTGTGCTTATATTTCCCGTCATCCTGTTCATAATCGTCCAGTCTCTTCAGTATTGGCAGCTCACACCTCTTGTCTGTTCCAGGTACAGACTGGTTCTGGTGATCACGTGACCAGTCACAGGTATAGGTTGGTGTGCACAGCTGATCATCAAGAGAATTCGTGCTGATCAGCCGGAGAGGTGATATTTGACCTAATGTCAACACATTTTTTTAATGTCTCTTAAAATTTACAGGAGGAAGGACATCAAATGTTAAAATAGTAGAGCAAAGATCTAGATTAAGATTATGTTTTAGATAAAAAGAAAACAATGACAAATACGTCCAAATTAACAAAGCTTCAATAAATAGATTTTAATTCATCAGTTTTTATGAAATATTAGATAAATATATCATCCACTCAATCAAAAAAAGTATTGATCCCTGGCTGAGTTGGAGTCGCCTGCTGATCAGAGAATGTTTGATCGTCTTCATCTGCGTCAGCATAAACAATTTCTTCATCATCATCTGCATAAAGTATGTCCTGGTCTTCAATGTTAAACTCAAGAGGAGCAACTTGCAACACTGGGGAATCTGGACATCTGAAATTTGATTTTAATAACTAAGAAAAAAGGATTACATAATTTAGTAATAGAGTAATCTACAAAAAAATTGCCCGAAAAACCTACAAACTTAATTTGTTTGTATTAATTCTATGTTTGGTTGGACCCAATAGGAATAGATCCCCCGGAAAAAAACACTGTTTTCAACAACAACAACAAATTGGAGGGTGTCCTTGTATCACCGTTCTATTGAGAAACTCGATATTAACATTCCTCTTTTAATTCTGCTTTTCTTTAAGATCAAAATATCAAAGCTCATAAATAATTACCTTAGTAAAGTTAGGGAAGTTTCTCCTTGGTCTCTTGAACTACATTAAAATATCAATAAGAAGATTTTTTAAATCGCCGTTTTGATGACATTTTAGATTTAAAATACCAACAATATTAACTTAACATATCTTATATTAGCTTAGTTTCTTTCAATTTAATTGAGATATAGGTACCCTTTATTTGTTTCACATACACATACATAATTCATATTTTTCTGATTAAACAAAATAAATAATATTTATTACACAGTACCTTACAAACAGAGTATTTCTACAAAACAAATAATATTTTTTGTTGTCATTAAAATTAGCCAAAACAAGTTGCACTAGTTCTAGTGCCCCAAGTCCAAGACAGCCATAAAATGAATTTTAGATCCAATGTCCCAAAAATAAAACTTATATGAATTTAAAATAAGGGGGAGGTAGGGTTATAAAAATTAGTTGTAAAGATTGAACACAAATAAATGTATAAGTACTGCAGCATTAATATTGCATATCTGCAAATATCTTATTCATATTTTATACTTTATTACCGTACAGATTTATTATTTTATATGTTGCTAATACATTCTTAATGCGATATAAATAATTTCTATGTTTGTACTGTACAATCTTCGCACACCAATTTCCAGGAAAATTACAAATATTATCATCTTTATTGTGGTGACAGATACCCAGTAGTACACGAATGTATACAAATTTAACAAATAAAATTGCAAATAACCAATGAAATACTGTTTTGAAAGTAAAATTAGAAAATCTCTTTGTTATGTATAGTTTAACCTTTCAAAAAAAATGTTCGTAAATATTGAGAAGAAAAAAAACATATCTGCACTGTAAATAATATGTATTGTACAAAATCGGACCCTGAATTTGCCTGTCACATATTTTCCACTTCTAAATAAAAGAAATAAATCACATATTTCATGGATGTCCAAATTTCCTTGTTCGCCTAACCCCTCTCCCCTTTCAAAGCCCTGTGCACGTAATTAAATATAATATAATCTTTGATTTAATATTATTATTAGGAACATTTTAGATTTTTTTTTTAAGTAAAAATAATTCACATTTATTATCATCAAAAATTTATCTTTATTATTATGTGGTGTGATTTAAAAAACAGACATTCCATATATACAGAGTTGTTTTAAAGAATTATTGATATTTTATTTTCCTTTTTGAGACAATGACACTACATTTCTCTAGAACAGCCACGTCCTGAAAAAAAAATATCAAATTATTTTCAGATGATTTTCAGAGTACTAGAACTTTTTAGCATGGCCTGTGTATCTTTTTATCTAAGAAATAAAAATTTCTGCTATTTTGGTACAGTTGCCAAGCCTGCTTGTTATATCAAAGTAAGAAGAAAAAATAATACCACTAATAAAATTGTTCTTTTATGGTATAATTAAATGATAGAACGATAGCTTATCATATAAACATTTAAGATATTGGTATCAATTATAGATAAATAAATTTAAATGAATAAAAAAATTTTATCACCCTTGTAACAGATTTAATTATCCCTTTGGTATTTCAAATTTAACTTACACTTAAAGAAGAATGTTGAATAATGATCTCAGTATCATCTTGGAAATCAGTGAGGGGGTCAGGTGAGAGAACAGCTGAGCTACAGGTGCTACATATAGGCTTGCATGAACATCCTCTGCAGCTGCACTGGGTGGCCTGACACGTGCTAGCCGAGCTTACTCCTTGCCCACATCCCTGTTTATCACACTTAAATGAGTCTTTGAAAATGATTTTCTTCGAAAGGAATTTTTAATAAATTGCTACAGCTTCTATTTTAGCCTAAGTGTCAGAATATATATTATTAAGTAACAGTCTGTGTGTTTCATTGTACTAAAAGAACTCGCTAGACAGAAATAGTTCTCCTTTGCATCGTAGCTTCTCATATGTCCTATGAAGGTATAAATCATTTTTAAGGAGGATGCTATAACCCCCCGGCCCCCCGAGAAAAATTACCCCTAGAAAAAAATGACAACCCAACCCCCCAAAAAAAAAAAAAAAATCTCTATGTACTGAAACCCTAAGAAATCAAAGAAAAAATATATTTAAGTGTACACTCCTGATGACTGCAGCCTGCTGTACAGGTACTAGCTCGGCTGCCTGGCATATGCTCACAGCCGCCAGGGCAAGTACTGGCACGGCCACTGCCAGGTTGATGAAGACAGCCTGGCGGACAGGTACTGGCACGGCTTCCCGGCATATGGTCGCAGCCTCCAAGGCAAGTACTGGTTCGGCCGCTGCCTGGCTGGTGAAGACATCCAGGTGGACAGGTACTGGCACGGCTGCTGCCTGGCTTGCTATGATCACATCCAGTAAGACAACAATCATCTTTGCTAATATCTATTCTGCTTGAATCATTTTCGGATCCAAGTCTAAATTCTTTTCCAGCCAAAGAGTCGGCCCCATCTTCTGAATAACCAAAAACTGGATCCTAAAATTAAATCTTTATATGCAACTATAATAAATTATTTAGATATTGGGTTAGGTTAAGTAATTGTTAGAATAGTCTCGCCGGAATATTACTCCGTAGGGATAGCTTGATAGGTTTGAGTGAAATGGCCAATATTGCTGAACGCGCGGGTGTGTGAATGCAAATATCTGACAGACCTGTGAGCTAAATGATGAATCCTGCAGCACAGATTTGTGTCCTGGGGATTCTTTCAATTCCATTTCACTTGATGATGTATACACTTCACTACAACTCTCTTCAGAGCGACCCCGGCCTCCCTAAACAAGAAAACACATTAAAGTTATAGTTAATTAAGTAATTGATGTTTTCATCTCTTTAACAGCATTAAAGGTAGGACTAACATTCTATAATTTTGCAGGGTACACTAGCTATCTAAATTTACGAATTTAGCTAATAGTTAGAAACAGACGATTAAGCGGACGGACACATACAATAGAAAACCATTGCTTGTAATAATATACATACAAGTATTGTTGAAGTATGTACACGTAAAATATTGTATTTGTTCATCAAGATTCAAACCTTTGTTCTCAGGGACAAACTTTTATTCAAACTTTCAAACAATATGGGTGTTCTTCCAGAATAAAAAAAATATTTTCTTAAAAATTAGCAAATACCCGGGATATACAGAAGGTCAAATCAGAAAAAATAAATAGTATGAAACCATCCTATAACCTGTTTGAAGCTTCCCTAAAAAGGGGAACGCTTTTTTGAGCTACAGATAATAACTATTAAAAACTATCTTATATGATAGAATGTTGCTTATTTGGTTGCTAACAAACGTTAGTTATATTTAAGATTAATGTAGAAACTATGCCAGTCTAAAATTAGACTGACATCATTTCCCCCAGTAGTTTGGGCAGAACAGGACGACATTTTAAGTTATAGTCCATAATAATCCCAACGCCAAGAAACTTAATGCTTTAGACTTAGTTCTTTCGAATTCTTGAAATTTAAATGCTTTGCCAATTCACTGTAAAAACAAGGATGAAAACATCCATAAGTAGCGAAGCAAAAATAAAAAATTAATGAACAAACGGATAAAGTGAGTTGTAAAGCAAATGTTTAGTTGTCTAGAAAATCACGAAACTTTTAACATAAAAACAAATATGTATGTCTTTTGTAGCATGACCGACGGACCAAGTGAATTGTATTCTGGATTCTCTTTGGAAAGGGTATCTTTAACAAAATAAATTAGAAGTCTCTCTTAAAATCACATCTCTCTTATAGCGTTGTGTATTCAAGGACAGACAGAATACCTGAATTACAGAGGAGCTTTGCTAATAAAAATGGATATTGTCAAAAACTAGTGATTCTGAGATGGACCGAAAAATTTAAATCAAAAATCACTATAAAGTCTATAAACACTTTAACATACAAAAACATGTTCAAAATATAATTCTACTTATTATAAAAGTTTCCTAAATATGATAAAAATAATTTTGTAAATTAACTAAGAGAAAAATAAATATTGCAACTTCAAAGCAAGAGAAAAATAAACAAAGCATACAGGGTGCTCTATTTAAATAATCTTATAATAACACCTTTGAAAATAAAAGAAATGCAAAAAATTAACTTCCCAAAAAAATATTTAATCAAAGAAACTAACAAATGAAGTAGGAGATTGACTATTCCCCTTCACCCCTTTCCTTCAAGTGGGCCTAGAGACTTCTTGGGGCGTAGTCGCTAGTTATAAATAAATTAATGATTGAAAAAAAAATTTCTTCTCTTTCAAGCATTTATTACAGTTTTAAATATGGGACAATTATGCACCCTGTTGTTCAGCAGAAACATTTAATCTATTTTAGGTAAAATATTTACTAGAAACAACAAAATCCTAATAATAAGAAGAAAATTGTAAAGACTGAAGAATGTTACCACAGTAAGAAAACTGGAATTTATAATTTTAGTAACAAAGCCTCTCTATGATCAACTTTGTATGTCCGTCCGTCAGTCCATAACGCTATTGGGGAAATGAGATATTCTTACCTACTATTGATGATTTATGGCTAAATAGTCTGACTGTTGTTCTGCCATCAGTAAATCATATTTAAGGTAGTTTCATGAAAAACTTTATTAAAGAAAACTTGTAAAGTATTAAAACAATTTCTCATATTAAGAATTTGTGGGAGCTCCTAGGGCATGCAATTTGAACTTTGAATTAATAAACTGAATTTTCTCAAATATGAGATTTCTATGAATTTTCTGGTTGCCATAAATAAAATCTTTATTTAAGATTGAAATTTCCAACTAAATTCTAACAACAATAAACTGCGTGCGTGGGGCTATCCATAGGACTTACCCAACTTAACCTAATCTAAGGTATCTAATGACTTTTTTTTAATGAAATCCTAAAAGCGTACAATCCTTTATATATACTAAACCTGTAACTGTTGAAACTTGAGTCCACCAGGATATCTGCAAAGCTTTAAGTAAACTGTTTTGCCAGTTCGTTTCAACAATTCTACAGCCTCCTGCAAACAGTATTCATTATATATAAGTAACAGGATATCTCTCTATCTGTGTTTATGTCTGAATGTGTGCAGTAAAGGATCTCGCTATATCACTGGCTGATATGGTTCTCATTTACAGTAAAGCTTTTTAAAGGTCTAGGCTTTTAACTATTTTGGGGGATGGAACCTCTACACTGCCAAGACAATCGCCCCTATAAATGAATAACCCCAACCACTCAAAAAAATTTACTTTATCTTTTAAGAACTAAAAATGTAAATGTGAAGGGGATCAAGCGCTCCTAGAGGCTTCTAGGGCGTAGATGCCAGTATGTACACATAGTCACGTGTTTTTCTTGTTGTTCTATAAAATCAGCTACTCTACTCTATAAACAAAACAATATGTCCTAGAATAAAGTTAAATTAAGATTATATTACCTGGTTTGTGTAGCTGGAAAGTTCTTCTCCATTTACCTGAAAAAAATTAATCCTTTTTTATAAAGTAGTAAGCTTTTTTGGCTGTAGCGAAGGATCTTACTAACGGCTAAACCAGTATGGTACTCCTATATAGTGAAACTGAAAATAGGTCCAGGGAAGGTTTTAAACTATTTTGGGGAAGGGTACCCCCACCCTTCCAAGAGAAATCGCCATTTTAAAAAATTACCCCTCCCCCTCCCAAAAGAAATATATTTTTAACATTTTTTTTAAAACTAAAACTGACTGTGGGGGTGGACCTCAGCCCTTCGACATTTTGCAACGAAATATACAGGAAATTTAATTAAGGGATACAATGATGTAAAATAAGTCTCTGAAAATTATACAAACAAACAAATTAAAATGAATTGTAGCTTTGTTTTGGAAATATTTTATGCCAATTTGTCTTAATTCGTATACACCTTCGCCTCATGTTCAATGTACATATTTTTTCACATTATCATTACTTAAGGATTTATAGAATTTTACTTTTGAAGCTTAACATCAAAGATGAAATTTTCATTTGGTAATACATATTAGTATATTTTTTTTCAGCAATACAATATTAAAAAAGATCTTTTTAAAATTTAGTTAGGTATTTTATGTACATGGAAGATTATTTCCAATAGTAGCGAAGCTGTTTGAATTAATATATAATAAATTATAACAAAATTAGGCCAAAATTAAATTGTTTCAGTTTTACTCATTTTTTATACATTTTTGTATGTTTTATCAAAGGTTTATAATTACTGTGCATGCCACACTATTGAAGTGTATAAAATTCAGCTAAAACACACTGCGTTCGAAGGTGCTTTGACTTTTGTGTCAGAAACTAAATTGGGACATAGTGCATTTCATTACCTAGGTTAGGTAACTTCATTTCACTTTTCAATAAAATCTAAAATGCAGCCGTTTTTTGAGAAAATTTTTAATTTTCATCCCCTAGGAGTTATCGTATAATCATGACAAGAAAAGCAAAGGTTAATCATTTAAAATTTTGAACAGCTTTGCTTTCATAAAGTTTTCATAAAACCACTCCTGAAGTGAGTTGATTCATGGCCATTTTTATCAGTTGCTTTGCTAAGGTCACGGAAATTCAGCCTTAAATAAATCATATATAGAGAGGTTTATGAAAGACTTCATAAAAGCAAAGTCGTTCAAAATTTTATATAAATAATCTTTACTTTTCTTGTCATAATTATGCGGTAACTCCTAGGGGATGAAATTTTCAAATCTAATTTTCTCAAAAACGGCTGCATTTTAGATTTGAAATTTAGGGTAATGAAATGCACTATGTCCCAATTTAGGTTCTCACACAAAAGTCAAAGCACCTTTGAGCGCACTGTGAAAATGTTACAAACTAAGCAAAGTTTTATTCAAAGCTATTCTAAATGCCACAAATTTTATGAACACTGAACAAACTTTAAATTTAGAGCTCCAATTTTGTGTTATTTACTGCATATAGCGCTGTTTCAAATTTAGTATTATTCAAATACTGTATTGTTTTAATGGAAGTATATTTAAACACTTACATTTGAAAATGATTATAAAACAAATTATGTTAAATAAAATCAAAAAGTTAACCTCAAAAGTAAAAATGCAATCATATTTAACACGCTTCTATTGGTCATTACCTAATGACTTAACGACCAGTTTGAATATATATACCTGTATAACTTGATCATTTGGTTTGATATTTCCCTGTACATCAGCCACGCTCCCTTCCACAACTCCCTTCACAAATATTCCACACAGTGACGCTAAAATAAAAATATTCATATCAGTCAGATTTCAAATTCAAACATAAAAGTAAGAAATACATTTATTATTTGAACAATTATTGATAAACGTTTCTTCTTATCTGTTGCATAAAATAACATGCGGGAAGAGGTTGTTGGGAGGGTGTCAATGCCTTCCTTTTCCTTTTTCACCCCCTTCAAAAACTGACAAAACCTTGTGCACGCCACTAGTTTATGAAAGATTTTAAACGAATGACATCATAACGATGGCAAAAGTGGCAGACACAAAATCAAAATATAAAAAAGATTAAATATCTTTCTGTTGTTTTTAGTTTTTGATTTTCTATTTGCTTTTCAGGGCAGAATAATATTGTTTTCAGCGTTGCAAAATTTACATTTTGCGATCTGTTGTTAATTGACATTAAGCTGTGTTACTAATAAAACTCCCTGTAAGAGTTTATGACAGCGTCGTGCCCTGGATTTAGGGGGAGGGTCAAACCCCATAAACCCCTTTTTCATGCCAATTTTGGCTGAAACCCTGTTTAAAGTTTTACCTTTTTCACAGATGTATCCTGCAACAGTGAGTCCCAGACCTTGTTCATCCTTCTGTAGCCTCACCTCAAATATTTCTCTCTCCTCTTCCTCCTCCTTCATACGTCGACCACTAGTACCATCCTAAAAAATGCAGGGATGGGTCATTGTAAGTTTTATTTATTAGTTCTTTACTATCCTGGAAACTTTCGACAACCTGCTTTACAAATCTAGAAACCCTCTTCTCATTTTTTAAAAATGTATTTCAAATAATTAAAGATGGTTTTATTTATACTTAACCCATACAGGGAGTCCTAACCTTGCATTGCCTAAACCTATGGAACCCTAAAGCTGCAAGGCTACTCTGTACCCAATATAACCTAAACCAACGTATAACACTAAAAAACGTAAAACTCCCCTCTCCCTTTATTTCCAATTTATTTTAAAATAAGGGTGGGGGATGCACTGGTCGCTAAACAATTTAAGGGAAAAAACGCTTTCCTTAAATTAAAAAAAGTATGATATTTAACCTCATTGAAGTTTAAAACATCATGCAAGTGGATTCTGGAATTGAAAGACAAAATTATTAACTTTTTATAATGATGGATATCTTTTATCGTACATTAAAGTAATAGAGAATGGTATAGGGAATACATATATTAAAATTCATCTTTGATACCCTTAGCTTTTCTTAATGCATATATTTCATGTATGTTTGAAGTTTATTATTTAAAAGTTTCTTCTTCAAAATGATATCAATTTGTTTCTTTATTTAAATTCTTAATACGTTTCTACTATTTAAGAACAAATACGCTGAAACATAATTTTATAAAATTGCATTTCTTCACAACATAACTTGGTTTATTATTAAAAAGTTTATAAATTAGATTAACTATAATCTACAAAAGAATTTGTATTTGTTTAGCAAAAATATAAATTGTTTATATGCCAAAACTTGTGCAGAGTTATGCCAAATTAGATAATGCAACTGAACATAAAAATCATAAATTGCATTATTTATTGTTTTGGAAAAAAGATAAAACTGATGAGGTTGGCCAAAACACAATAGTTGTTTAGCTTCTCTATAGTTTACATCATCCCAAAATAAATAAAAAGATTTTCAAAATTTTACTTTAAATCGAATAAAGTAATTTGCTCATTTGACTTTTCGGAAAATATTTGTGAAAAGGATTCAAAAGGAAATCAGGTAGTTTCAAAAAAGAATAGACAGTAAAAATATCTTTATGTTCATTGTTAAATATTTAAATCGTTTTATTCTAAAATAGCTAGAAACCTGCGGCATTTGCGTAATTGGTAACTTATCAGCCTGCTGTCGGGGAGGTGTCGGGTCCAAATGGGGACCACACCGCGTCACTAGAATCAATATAAATGGTACATTACATACTACTGCTAAGTCAGGCGAGTGACATCAAAAGTTGGAGCAGGGGGGAATGGATTGCCTAATAAACAGGTGCAACTTATTACAATGCACAGTTAGAACTTTTTGTTCTGAGGTCTTGCAATAAAGTGTTGGTTGTCTGTTAGGTTACCCAATAATAATAATAATGCGCGAAGGGTCACCTCTCACCCCAAAGATAATTTTAGCTAATTTACTAAATAGTTGGTACCTTTTCTGGACACTATTGACAGAATTTGGTATTATCTTGTACCATTTCCACTTAAGATATAATTTATCATTATGATTTAGGTTATTGTAATTTAGGATTGTAAGGCATTACACAGCTGTGACTGTATGTTATTTAACATAAGGTTTATCAAAAATCATGATTGTTGAACATAATACTTCAAAGAAAAAGGTAAAAAATAGATTCTTTAAATAAAAGTTATTGCTGAACATATTTATTCAATTTATATTCAGTATGGCTCTAAATCCTATTAATTTGATCAATACTGAAAAAATGATTTTATGGAAGTTTCATACGAAAACGCTTTTGAATATATTTTATATTTACTTTGGTAACCGCGGAAAACCATTCTATAAACAAAAAGAGGTATACAGTTATCTAATGTTTATGAAACGAGAAAAGATGAAAGGGATAAAATCCAATTTTGCCGATAAATAAATTTATTAACTATCTTCCTGAAACAAATGCATATTGCAAATAATGGATTTATAATTTATTAGGATCGAATCTACTTTATATGTCACTCGTTTCAGTCTGTAAAGCTAGAAGAACTATTATATTAACTTTATTTTTAGTTATTTAAACCCAAGCGCATACACACACGCGGACACTTTCTTTTCCTTGCCTAACACTTATCAATTGTTACCCCTTATTTCAACTCCTCACTTTACTTTTTACTGATTACACTTTGTATCTCACATATAAAGGCAGGTACAAATAATTATTATTACACTAAACCCCCTAGAATTCAAGTCTGCATTTGCCCATTATCATTGAAAATTTGACCTTCTTCTATTTTTATTTCTAACTACTTTGCTTAAATGCTCTGCTGCAAATCGACGGAATCTTCTTGTTTAAATTCATTATTTTTCTAATTAAAGTTTGAGAAAATCTAATCACCCGTTAAATATTCTATTTATCATATCTTTATTTAGTGAACCTAAGCTTTTATATTGATATCTTTTAAAATCTTTACCTGGCAGAAATCTGACTCTTCGTCAAAGGAGGTGCAGCTGTAATCTGATTGGTTGGCGGAGCAAGCAGCTGACTTCAGCTTGTAATCTGATTGGCTGGTCCTACTACCCGTACACTGGCTCTTCAAATCCGACGGGTTAACTGCAGACTGAACTCGCCGAAGTTTTGATGTTTGAGCTGGTTGGCGCGACTCATTGGAGCTACGCTTTGTTGAGGACGTTCTACGCTGCTGCTGCTGATGGTGGTGGCTGGCGAGCTTTTCAGGGGCTGGGAATGTAGGAGTGTCTGTTGGTGATTGTGGGGTTGGTATCTGGGCCTGCAGACACACATCCTGTGTCTCCACCTGCTCTACAACCTAAACAAATTTGAAACTTGATGGCAAGTACCAAGATTTTACATTTTGTATTTAAAATATCGAATTTCAAATTCTTGTCCTTTCATCTATAGACACAAAATACCTTAGAACGATGGAAATTTTCATACTACTTTCAGCAAAAAGTCTGAAAATCAGACAAAAAAATATGGAGAAATATGTGAATTTTTTTTTAAAGTCTTCTTATAAGCAGTCCGATCGGCATGGATGTTTTATAGTTAATCATGCTCAATAATAATGGGAATGTTAACAAGAAGTTTTAGACTTCTATCTTGCAAAAGAGTTGATAAAATCACAATTTTTGAAACCGTGTTTTACGGACTAACGGACGGACATTTCTAATAGATTATCTTCGCTGCTAAAAAGTTTGTAAAGAATGGATTTTAGTACTTGCTAAGTTATTACCAAAAGACTCGGAGCAATAAAAATCAAAATAGAACACGAACAAAAATAATTGAAAGCTACCTTGATACTAAGCAATTTGTTTTTTAAACCTTATAATAAACAAAATTGTAATTATTATCACAACATTTATTGTTTGGTCGTTAGAATTTGAATAGTTGCGCTGAGTAAATTTAATACAGATATAGATCTGGCTGTTGGAAAAATATAAAATTCTAGAACAAGAAATAGATAAATAAAAAGAAGAATTCAATTTCTTTGAAAGCTTTATTTTTATATTTCCCATTCTTCAATTCTAAATCTTTGCTAGAAAAATCTTTATATAAACCAGTTGGAGATTTAATTGATTAGAGAAGCAATTTAAGTCTGCAATAGAACTAAATTCACAATTTAATCTTATTAAAACCATTTTTTCTATAATTAGGGTAGGACCGTCCGTCCTTAATGAACACTCTTATCGTAAATTTAGAGATGTTAGAATTGTCACATAGATTTCAAACTTAGCATTGTGATTCAAGTAATAGTTAGACTATTTAGAACGCGTAGTAACTCTAAATTCGTTATCAGAATGTCCGTACAACCATGTATAAGATGTTGATTTTAACTTTTTTGACCAATTTTTTTATGTGTTATAATTATCCTTTACATCTAATTTTTGGAATACTAATTTCTAGGACAACAAAGTGCAATGTTATAAGTAAAGCATCTTCATATACAAGTTCTAAAAATGTTTTTAAAATAATATCCTGTTTCTAGGCAGTTTTGCAGCAAATTTACGTTCAATTTTCTTTTAGACTTATACATTTATATTTGCTCGTTCAATTATAACACACTAAAAGTGTTATTGTTCATTTGTCCTACCGTTTTAGAGCTTTGCTTATATGGATATTTTCTTTAAATAAATGTACAGTGACGTTGCTGTAAAATATCTTGACTTTTCAATCTTAACATCACTTTTTGTAATATTTTGTATTTTTACACATATTTAAGAATTGTATTCAATATTGTGCTGTGAATTGGGTGAAAAATATCAGGGTCCGACAGACGTACAGCAAATGTTTTTTGTCCCAACTAATCCTTGGAAAAAAATTAACTACCGCAGTAATAGAAACACAGTCTATAATATAAGCCGCACTTTTTGACCAATAAAGCCATGTGTCATTTTTGTAAAGTCTAAGCTTCAGAGCTGAACAAATAAAGTGCAGCTGTCTTCCCTTTTAGGTTACAGAGTCTTATTTGATTTACATTGAAACATGGAAACTTTTTTCTTTACACTTGAACAACATGTAAAGTTACAGTACAAAGAAAAGTAAACACTTTTCTTACAATACGGGGTCCATCCAAAAAAAGTGCACAAAAAGATTTTAAAAATCATTTTAGAAAGTTTAGATGCAGAGGCGTGCAAAAGGGAGCTGTAGGGGAGTTATTCACAAAATTCTGGTTGATGTATATAAACACCCCTATATTCCCCTACATACAGCTTGACAATGGTCTACAACGGTACACCCCTCTAATTCAGCCCAGGTGGATGAAAAGGTAACAAAAAGACAACCACCCGAGGCACAAACACCCCTCGATTTTGGTTTAAGGAGGGTATTAAAGATCGTTAGGGGGATATAAAAATTTTCCGGCTGCACTTTAAGCAACCCACCCGGCAAAACCATGTTTACCCAACTGGTGAGATGAACAAAAAGAGCATTCTTGTTGTCAATTCTATAATTTTTGTTTGGATATAATATAAAAGAAAAAGTTGTACATTCTGATAAATAGGTATTGAGATTAAGATTTTGATATGAAAATCTATCGAGAAAGGTTCGAAAAACTTTTTTTGTTTATGCTTTAGATGAGAATCTATATAATTAATCTGTTTTGTTTACTTACTTTTGTTTTACAACTAAAACTTGTTGAAGAAACAGATGGCTTCACATTTTCACCTTTTCTTTCCTCTAAAATGTATATAAAAAAATGTAGTACGTACATTTTACCCTAAAATAAAAAGATGTCTCGGTGTCTGTTTGTTCACAATGATCTCGCTGACCACTTGACAGATCCTGTTCATCTTTTTAGGGAAGCTCAATGTCCAGTTTTAATCTATTTTAATTAATTTAAAAATATAAAGTAGTATTTCTTGTCTGAAGCAAAAGATGTGTTTGAAATAGCCAAAATTTAGGTAAGCTGTGGCATATCTTGAAAGGTTTTATTTCCCTTACCATCCCGCTGATTTTCCCTAAATGCTAGAGGCACAGCAAATATTTATAAAAGGTAGCAAATTTTGTTTAGATTTCCTTCTCTTGCGAGCCTTCATAAAATTGTTTAAAGTCGTTTTAGAGATTATAAGTATTATTTTCAAATATTCTCCAACTTTTGAACTACCCTGTAGATAACCAATAGATAAGGTTGGGTTATAATCAGCCGTTACAAATAATTAATACAAATAAGATTATATATTCTCATTCTACAAAGGTTTATAAACACACAATTATACATTATATTGCAGAGTAATCTATAATACAAAGTAGCTTGATGTCTGTCTGTCCGTCCATCCGTCCGTCTGAAGATCTCGGTAACCACTGAACCGATCGGATTCTACTCTTCAGGGAATATTCCTACTAGTCCTGTGATGGCTTGAGGCTATTTTCTTGGGGGGTGGGACACCCCCAACCCCCCAAAAAATCAAAGAATCCACCCCATTTTTTTGCAGAAGGTTTCCATGGTCCTTTTTTTTGCAGAATATTACCTTGGTCCTTTTTTATGCAGAAGATTTCCTTGGTCCTTTTACGAATTTTGCCTAAATTCTTTTTTGATCACCTCTTGGGGCAAAGCCCCTAGAGGCTAGGGGCGAAGCCGCTAGTATGTAATAATATAATACAAATTCAGAGAAACTAGTGACTTTGTCCTTAGCCTTTATTTGAGGAGGTGTGCTAAATAAATATAATAAAGAACTTTTGGGGAATAGTCCCTTTCGTATTTTCACAGTAGATTTTGATAGTTTATTTTAGGTTAGGTTAGTTAAGATATGTGATTGCCCCGCAGAGTTATGAAATTGGGCACGCAGGGTTAGAAATAGGGGAAAAGCTACTGTGAAAATACCCCTTAAGAGGCGTTGCCACGAAAGAGACTATACCAAACCTTTTAGTAATTTAAGTATTAATTTAAAAGGTTTACCTGATTGTTCTATTTGCTGGTCTTCTGCTGAAAAAAATTAAAGTATGTAGTCATTATTCTTTAAATGATTTAATTTATATTCAACCAAATATTATTGAACAAACGAAAAAGATTACCTTTATCTTGAAAAGGATTTGAAAATATATGTTTCGAAGTTTGAGTGCACAGACTCGCCGTGGAATCCTCCATCCGCTGTGTTGATGCCGTTCCATTACTGCTGCGATCACCGTCTGCTGCCGTTTCACTGCTTCCGTCCCCGCCACAGCCATGCGACGAGCTGCAAGCTTCAGAAACGTCCGTTCGGCGGTAATTAGCTTCGCCAGCTTCTATTTCACTCTCAACCTGATGGACATCTGTAACGGTTGACACAAGTTGGCGCGGATTTGTAGCCGGCGGATTCAGACTACAGCCGCCAGTGGCAGCACCCTTAGCGGCCCCATTAGCATTGCCAGCTTTACTAAGCCGCCTTGCTGGCATTGTGTTGGCACGAGAAACTTTGCAGTCGCTGTCAGTAGAGGCGGTCATGGCGGAGTTTTGACCAACCCCACTACCGTTATCACCTTTTTGCATGACTAGGGTAGTACTGTGGCCGGCTGATAACGATGGACCAACACCTTCTCTGCTGCCAGCCATCTGACGGTCATCCGTAGAACCTGCTGACATCAGATTCAACACCTACAGAACAAATAATATGAAATCTTATTTGAGTTCTATATTTTAGGGAAGCTTCATTATTTATTAAAATCTTAAGATGGTTCACGGTTGGACCCTCAGATGTCAAAACTTTATTTTAGTGTTTGGCCAAAATGACTTTGCAATTGTATCTGTAAGTACGTCTAATAACACCCTTTGCTATTTTTAAAATCCTAGAAAATTTTTTTTGCAAGAAAA
>LS049112.1:0-13074 GCA_900241095.1 Acartia tonsa | reverse complement strand
TTTTATTATCATTTACTTATATCGAAAGTGCCAAACATTGTACCCTAACTTATTCATTTAATAAAAAACCAAGCGTGGGTTATATATTGATCAACAAAGGAAAAATGTGCCTACGGAGAATCAACGCGCGTCACACTAGGAATCCCGCACTTTAGGAGGTCTCTCGGAAGGAAATGCCGATACAGTGTGTTTCTAACGGACATACATACATCATGTGATATTAAACTATAGATAAATTTATCTAGTTATTTTTAAAATTGGATGCTCTAAAACATCTCCATTGTCCAGAAATAGTTTTAAATATTTCTATAAAAAAGTTTTAAAAAAAAGGTTAGATTTCATAGTGAAGAAAAATTCTTTCTGGTTTTAAACTTCTTTTAAAATTTTTCCGCTACGTCAACGAAAATAAAAGCTGAAGATTTGATAGAATCAAGATTTTATAATGGAATTTTGATTAAACTAAATATAGATTTTATCTCGGGGCTCTCATATTTATAATGGTTATGGTTTGTATGATTTTAAAAGCAATGTTTTCATTCAATTTAGGGATTTCCGCACGCCTGTCAACGTTCGTAAGTTAATAACGGATAGCTATGATCGCAAATTGTCCTTGAATGGAATAATATAAATATATAAGAGAGTCAATATCATACTGATTTGATGTAAAAGGTGGGTATAATCATCCACCCCCCTGCAAAATTAAGAGGGTTAAAGAGTCACAACCCCCTTAAAATTGGTATGGATGTCTAATGTTTTTAATTCTTGGGGTGGTGGTAGTGTTAAATTAAGGGGTGTCATAGGTGAGCCGGTGGCTGGTTTGGGGGGAGGGGTTGTATGGGGAGAGTCAATCTTATTTAATTCTGTGGACGTTAAGGAGGATAAAATATTCTTGGTTTTTTTGTTAAAGACTAGTGCAAGTAAATGGAGTAAATGTTACCTGAGTGTTCATACTGTTGGCTAGAGCCCGATCCAGCTCCCCAGGGTCAGACAAAGACTTGGTGGGAACTATTGCACTGTTTGTCTGAAAATAATCAAATTTTATAAAAGTATAATAAATTATTTGTCCAATCATTACATTATATAAAGTAAAAGGTTTATAATTGTTTGTTAAGGTCCTGGTAACAACGGAACCAACATTTTATAGAAGCTTCACAGAGGTTTTACACTTTTTTTATAATCTATGTGTTTAGTGAATCAGGCGTTTTTTCTGCCCGTCCCCTCCCTTCTTCGAAATTTAGAGGCTCCAGAATTCTAGGGGCACCGCCAATGATGTATTATAGAAGATTATAAATAGAAGTATTATAAGTTACGCATGATTTTATAGACAGCTAGCAAAAAAAGATAAAAAAAAAGATTTTCAGTGAATGCTAAATTTATTAGATTCCTGTGTTCCTATTTAGTTTTGCAGCTTATTTTCGTATCTTATTAGAAAATCAAGTCAACCGTTAATAATTCAATATAATAAAAATTTCTTCTATGGCACTTTTTCATATTAAAATTTATATATAGTACAAAGTAGTAGTGGGGGTTTGTTTGTTGGTTTCCTTTTTTTGGGGGGCCAACAAATATGTATCCGGGCTTAATAATGATTACATCACTGGAGTTTTTACTCTGAGTTATGTAATTACTAATCAAAACACGTAACCCCTGGATAAGAAACATTTAAAATTCTTCTTTTTTCGAAAATTAGATTTTAAAATGTTTTGAACTAATTAAGGGCTGACACTTCCTCCAGTCCAGGGGGTTTGGGTAGGGCTAACAATCCTTCCCTAGAAAAAACCTGCTCATGTTTAGCCCACACAAAGTAGTACAAGGTCTGTCATTTTGAAACTTAAGATCTCAGTAACCGCTGAACAAGGATTGATAACGTGTAATAACTTAAAGGTAAAACAGATATTGAAATCATTCTTCAATTAAGTACATATTTTGTTGGTTTTTTTGCTTTTGATAAAAGCGGTGAGTTACTGTAAAAAAAAATTAATTATCTTCTATCTTTCTATAAGAAATTATTTCATTCCAAAAGATAAATGAAGTTTTCTTAATTGCAGGTGCAATTAGTTATTTATAGTTATATTCATAAAAGAAAGATATATTTTCAGTATCCTGTCTAAAGTATACGTATGGTTGTATTTAATCCCATGATTATAAATATATTCGTATACAGATATAATAAAGAAAACGGATAATATTGAGTTTTAAAGTTGCGCCTATTCTCTCTGAATTGAATATGTATGCATATCTATACTTTACATTGTTATACTGTGCGTCTGATATCTTTTTCTCTTGTATACCCGATTCTTTTTTTTTGAAAGAGTAAAACTGGTCTGGGCCATACAGTTTTGTTGGCCCTAAACAACGATTTATATTACGTGGCCATAAATTTAGTATATTCCACTATAATAACTACCCAAAACAATTCTATAATGTACATATTCTCAATTTTTTTATTAAATTTTAATTAAGTTTTTTTCCTAATTTCTATTTGATCTTTGATATAATATAACCTTATACGTCCTTGTTTTACATTTCTTATGAAAAGAAATACATAGATTTTGCTTCTTTCCATCAAAAAATATCCTTTTTAACCCTCATTTTAAAAAAATAAGAATAAAAGATGATTTTTTACTTTTGAGTGATAAAGTATATTTATGAGTGCATATGGGCGCACAGTGAAACCGCCAACCTCGAAGAAAATTGGCATGTCAATCAAGCATATGGACTCATGGACTCACTAACAATCCTCGCATCACAATTCCAACTATTCCAATTTTATAGGATGATCAACAAAATGGAAAAGGCTTTTAATTATAGAATTAGTAATGGTGTATTTAAAAAGGATTAGACCTTAAAAATGGTAGGTTCATTCTGGTTGTCATTTTAGGGAAGATTGTCATAGTCTTGGGATTATTTAGGCTATTTATCCGTTAGATAGGTTGAATTTAACCCATTATTTAATATAAAAATTAACCCTTTTTTAAATTTAATGTTTAAGAAAGCTTTTATTTTTAATTATAAGTGGAAGAAGGGGACATAAAATGTATTTCCTGAAACCTTATCGAGGACCTATATTAAGCTTCTCAAAATGAACAGCACATTCGGTTCAGTGGTTATAGAAAGCCTAACGGACAAACAAAAATAACCTTACTACTTTATACTATAGGATAGGAAAAGGCAACATAATATATTTGATGGATAAAGGGATAGTCATTAACATTTTCATTTTAAACTTTAATTCAGTTGATGTACTTTCATTTAAACCTTTGACCTGAACCTTAAAGATATTGTATTTTAAAAATCTTATCAATTTTACTAACTTCCATATCCATGATATCTTAGAATATATTATGATTGAAACCAAAGTTTTGATAATATTTATTTGAAAGTTTTGAATAATGTTGTTATAACTCTATGTGCATGCATGTCCCTAGGCTCAAAATAAATTGTGGTTGTGTGCAGGGAGGGAGGAAACATTGCACTGGAAATTTTACTAATACCAAAAGTTTTATTAACACGCTCTTTTATTCGTTCGTTTCAAAATTTTTGGTACTTTTACTTTTCTTATTGTAATTGATTTTAATCAATAACATTGACCTAATTAAGGGGCAGTTTTTTTTCATCATTGGGGATGTACATTAATTTATAGTCAATTGTCTTATCTCTTAAAATCCCTGACAGCGAGTGTCGACAAGATCCATAACATGGTTATTTATATTCAGTTCAATATCTCTGTTCTCTCACATCTCAAGTAAAATTTGAAACTAAATTTGAAAATGTTGTCACATCATCAGCATCCATTGTTCACATGGTGTTTATTTATTAGTAGCGCAGATACTATATAATTCAAAATGTCCGTCTGTATGTTCATCTGAAACGCTTTGGGAGAAACATAATTTTCTCGGCTCCTATAAAAGATAGACAGCTAAAGCTTCTTTTCAACATATCCATCATTATAGAGCATAATTAGGTACAAAACATATATGCTGGTTGCGTTGTCTGTTTTTTTGCAATTTTTTGAAAATAGTATCAAAAAAATGTTCAGATTAATAAGCATTTATTTTTTATGTCTCTTACAAAATATCATTCAATATTTTATGCTTTGCTACTTATGGATGTTATCATCCTTGTTAACATACAAACGTCTTGAATAGCAAAGCTTTTACATAATTGAATAATCTGTCCCTCGACTAGGCATGATAAAGCCTTAATACTTAATATTATTTCTCTTTTCTAAAATGCTAAATAGAGTTTTCATGTTATTCCTGTGCAAATTTTGAACATTATTTTCCTTGTTGGTTGATTTTTAAATGAACATTTAACATTATTTTTAGCTTATGATAAACCTAACCTAAACGTTTGGAGTTTTTCTAAGATTATAAAAATATAATTTCATTTCTTTTTTGTGAATAATAAAAAGATAATTTTACCAAACAAAAATCTATTAACTAATTGAGAAATCTTTGAAATTGTATATGTGCATATGAAATGCTAAACAACAAATTAAGATATAATAAAGTTCAATGAAATAAACATTGAACAAAGTATCTTGATCCCTCCACATTATTACAATAATCTTTATTTTATGAAAAAAATAGGTCCCTATACCCTTTTGATAATAGACTACATAGTGACTTCATCTTAGCCTTAAGGGAAAAAAAGAACAAATACTTAGCTTCCCTCATATAATTGACGGATAAATAAACAAAAAGTTAAATTTTCATACAAATGTGCAACTTTTTAAAATTAAGCCCAGAAAAATTTTTAAATGTTTCAAATCTTAGTAACTTAATTGTGTAACTTGATTAGTTACGAGTTAGTTAATTAACTATCTGTCCAATACAGAAATTAGTATAAATACAAGCCAGCTAATAATATTAGAAAAAAACAGATGTGATTATTTCATCAAAAAATATGGGATCTTTTGTTGTTCTATTCCTAATTTCATTGGGTAAATTATAGCACAGAAATTATGGATAATATGAAAATATCTTTAGTATTGCAAGGTCCAAACCCTAGAGAAAAAATAAAAGAGAGGAATCAAGGCAACTGGAGGACTAAAATATTATTAATAATGCGTATTGGATGATCTCATGCCAAGTAAAAATCCTGGCCTATTCATAAAAGTTTCAAACTCAAAGGTACAGCCAACAAAAAAAAGAATAAGGGATTAATTAGTTACATTGTGGGAACCCCATAAAAATTAATTTACAAATCTGTCCACTGTGAAGCTGTCTGTGTCTGTCTTTAATACAATTATAGCATATTCTTATTACAGAATATTTCATATTTATATAGATTCAATTTTGTGTTTTTATAGATAAGAAAATCCATCCTTCACTCCTTTTCTTTCTCGTGTTAGTAATAGTTTTAAAGATGATTTTTTTTTATCAGTTTAATTTCTGTGAATTTCTAAGCCGTTGTATGAAAGATATTATGTCATGTATTTTTTACATATATATTTTTGTTTTTATCGTTACTGCTTTACATTTTGTTGGCTGCTAAAGCTCTTTATAGTGCCTATAAATAAAATGACGTCATACAATACAAATGACAGGCCAACACACAGACTAAGTAACCAATAGCAGGCCAGTATGTATTTTAATTGACCAAAGGTAGGCCAGTATGCCGTCATTTTTTATAGGCACTATAAAAGGCTTCTTGGCTGTATTATTATGACCTAATATGGATATCATCATATTCTGACGTTTACGTTTACGTAATAAGCAATATAAATCATTACTTTAGATTCTACTTAACTGGTATATTAGGGTCATTGGTCAAATACCCAATAAAACCTAACCTAACCTGACCTAGAGAAGTAAACAAACAAATGAAAAACTACTCCCCTCCTCCCTTAATTTATTTTTTTCTCTAAAATAGGAGTGATCTCAATGCTTAACTATCCCCTAACTTTATAACACTATTCCATACTGCACTAGTGATATTGCTACCTACCGGAATATTAGTTGCTGTTCCCGGGTCAACTGGACGCGCCACCATTACTCGGATACTCTGCTGACCAGCTTGCCGCAGTATTGATGCAACCTAAAACATGCCTCTTTTAAGCATAAAGACACAGGTTGTTTGTAGAAATGTTTATGAAAACAAAAGTAATATTCAATCTCTGTGTGCGGAAGGTGGGTGTAAAAGAACCTACAACAAGACATTATGAAGAAGTGCCTTCTACTTTTTTTATTCACCTAATGTTTTACACTCCCCCCCCCCTGGTAAATTGCTGTGCACGCTTCTGTATACAACAACTTTCAATATTTGTCAAATAAATTTAAACGCACGAAAATAATAAGTATTTTAAAATTATAAAACACTGCAGCTGTTTTTTAAGAACAAAAATATTAAAGAATAGCAATACTTTTAAAACAAATTATAGAAAAATAATATATTTTGTATTTTTAACAACGATACTACGTTCATAAGCAGCGCAGTATTATTTAGGTAACAACACTTGTGTGTCAAAGTAAGGTCAATGTTCAGTAGGTTTTAGCAACAAATAACCAATTCATTATTTTAAGGCTCGATTTTTAAAAAATCCACCAATGCAATGTAGAAGACATTACAACATTTTACAATTATTGTTGGACATACAATAGCTGACGTACGGCATTCGTACAGCAATTGTACAATAGCATGCGTACAACAGCATTCGACACCTGAGGAAAAGTGTGCGTTTGTGGTTAGTTAGGAATCAAGTGAAATATGATAACACAATGGATATGAAAACTACCGTCTAACAAAGAAACCGACCAATCATTTAAATTGTAGAATGATGGCGCTCCCAAAATCAATAAAATAATGGTGTTTGTATGAATGAGGCCAAAATTAATTAAATTTCCTAATGAATTTATTATCAGTCTCGACTAATACATTTATAGCAATAAACAAAATGAATTATTTTACGACAAAACTTTTTGTTTTGTTTATTTTGCTGCTGGTTTACCTGTTCAGCTCCAAGACCCCAAAGACGAACATCTCCAACTTGAAGCAAGTGATCACCATTTCGTAAACTACCTTCCTGTTAAAAAATATCATTAAAAATAAATTGTATGCTTGTTATTGAATATGATGATGGCTGATTTTTGTATTTAACAAGGATGACAGAATCCATTATTAGCGAAGCACGAAAAATCTTTTATGAACAAATGATAAAGTAAGTTATAAAGTAATAATTATTTAAATTGACCAATAATAGAACTGGATGCTCTGCTCATTTATACAGGAAATTTTCACCAACAAATTCAGCTATCTATCTTAAATAGTAGCCGAGAAAATTAGATTCACACCTTAGCCTTAAGGAAGGACACTTTACAAACAATGTAAATTTTACAGAAGCTTAGTTACTAAAAAAGAATGGAACACTTACCCTACTAGCAGCACCTCCGGGAAATATGTTTCTTACTACAGCTCCACTATTTCTACTACCTATATATTGATATATTAATAACTATAGCTCAACTATTTCTACTACCTATACATTGATATATTTATAACTATAGCTGCACTATTTCTGCTACCTATATATTGATATATTTATTACTATAGCTCCACTATTTCTGCTACCTATATATTGATATATTTATTACTATAGCTCCACTATTTCTACTTCCTATATATTGATATATATATTACTATAGCTCCACTATTTCAATACCTATATATTAATATATATATTACTATAGCTCCACTATTTCTGCTACCTAAATCTATAATCAATAAGGTATCACTGTAAAAGCGTAACAATTTAATAGGCTTTTTATTATGTAATATATAAGTATTATGATTATATAATGTATTTTGGCTATTTTAAGACAATATTATGACATTATGGAATTATCCTATTTTGATTTCTTATGAGGAATGACAATTTATTAGGAATTATTGAATATCCTGTACGCCTAAAAAATATAAAAATAAAGTAAAAAATGATTTAATACGTAAAATATTATCGATGAGCTTTGAAACGAAAAGAGGTTAATGTAAGTCTGATAAGGTTGAAGTACTATTTTGCAAAGCTTTTAGAAGATTAATGATCAGGTTTCTTTTGAAAAATGAAAAAAATACATATAGTTATATTGCCAATAAAATAATCTATAAAACAAAAAAGTTTTTATGTCAAAGGAATATTGCCATCTAGAGTTTTGAAACTTAGATTAGTATATGCCATTTTAGGCACTGATTAATAGGTACAAACAATATGGGGGTTATGCGGGTAGTGATGATATGTTTCAATTTCCATCATCAATCTTTAAATAAGATTTTAATTATATTGGGTCGTATTTACAGCACTTTGAATAAAATAAAGCATTTGACAGTGTTTACATAAATGTATTTTATGTACAGTTAGTATACAAAGTTAAAACAAAAACATTATCATTTATGAATCAGCCCTTTCAAGTGCAAAACTACGAACCTAGTATTAGTGTCTAACTTTTTATCTTTGTGACGTAACAAAAATCGAAGGATTAGAGGGGAGGTGGAAAAGGAAACCCCTAAAAAAGAGATGGATTTTTGTTACGTCACAAAGATAAAAACTTAGACACTATTACTAGGTTCCAAAACTACAAACCTCATATTCATAAATACTCAATAGTAAGTAAAATTTTCGGTTCTAGTACAGTTAATGTTGCGAACATAACATGCGGGTTCAGCCGTATGGTCGATATCAGCCAACAAAGCTGCTGAGACATTAGAAAAAGGTCGGTGTCATTAAAATTTTACCCTACCAAATCCAAATTTACCGTATCTATCGAGCAGTGAAACCCCACTTCTCTTATATTTTTTTTTAAATAAGAAGGAGAGGGAGAGTCTTTGCTCGACCAAATTTTCTAATTATTAAATAAGATTGACCTGAGATTCCGAAACCAAAACCATTTCCATCATTAGTCAACTCAATGATCTGTAGGATCGCCCAATCACACTGTAACTAAAATATAAATATACCTAGTCCATTGTATAGATTCATTTCAGAAAATTTATAAAAATTGTGTATAAATAAAAAGTACACAATTTCTCAAAGACTATAACTTACTTATGCCATACAAAGCTAGAACTTTCGAAAACAATTAAAATATTGTTATATTCAAAGACTTACGCAGATTGACTCAAAAGTTTAATAAATCTAAAATTTCCAAAAGTTCTCAAAACCTGGACATTTTAATTTCTTATGCAGCTTGTAGAAGATATAGTTTTAATATTAAGTATTGCTTACTAAAGGTAAACTTTAATTTTTTTCTGAAACTATACACAACTAAAAAAATATTTGTAGAGGATATCCGTGTCTTTAAATCTTCTGGGTTTCTTAAAAATTGCTCACAGTGTAGTACAGAAAAAAGAGAAAAAAAAACTTACCACCATGCCTACATATGGATACTTACCACCATGCCTACATATGGATACTTACCACCATGCCTACATATGGATACTTACCACCATGCCTACATATGGATACTTACCACCATGCCTACATATGGATACTTACCACCATGCCTACATATGGATACTTACCACCATGCCTACATATGGATAGATTGTGGGAGTAGGTCGCCCTCTCCCAGCTAAAGTTTACAACACTAGCATATGCTGTTCTAAAATTTCAAATCTAATTCATTGCCAAGAGGTTGTCCTGTTAATATTTTAACAATTTTTCTTGAATTGCTATAATTTCTTTAACTTTGATTAGTTTTTCACATTTTTTGAAATTATTAATTTACAAGTAAATCATTTTCACTTCTTTTATTTGTTTTCACTTTATAAAGATAATTATAAACGTGTTGCCCCCACACAGTTATGAAACCTTTAAAAACTCTGTTTCAGATATTGAAAAGAAAAGGTTTCTTTCTTTCTATCTCATTACGGAGCTTCTAGCTTTTTATTTTCTTTAATTTAAAAGATATTTCTTGTTTCTGCAGTTCGTAGTTAAAAAGTACACTCTCACACAATCTTAATATCTTGCTCTTGGGTCATTTTTTAACAACAAACTTGATATTCTTCACTAAGAAATATTCCTAAAGTTTAACTTTACATGAATCAAGTTTCAGTTTACTAAATTTCATTTTATGCATTTTTTTCTAAAAAAGATTTCCCTTCTGCATTAATTAATGCAAGCCTAATGTTGTTAATTTTGGAGATGTTTAAAATACAAATCTTTTATTTCCATTTTCAAATTAAAATCTTTGTGTAAGCAGAGACAAAAAATAAATAGTGATTTACTTTTAAAAGACTGAAACTTTATTTAGAGGAATAATTTATAATTCCAAAACAGCCCCCCCCCCCCTAAAAAATTTAAAAAGATTAAAAAATAAATCTTGATTCCATGCCTAAGATTTAGTTAATGTAGAATCTAAAGATACATTTGACGTAAATCCAATTGAGAAGTTATATATTATATAATATATACACCTCCAGCTTCTGATAACCTTCAACTTTTTAATCCTTCTTTTGTCAGGTTTGTCTCAAGTATAGGAAGATTATATCTGGAGATCTTCACTTTGTTCAATCTTCCACATTCAATTTTTTCCCCTGAAAATAGAAATTATTATAAAGTGTTATGACATTAATTTTTTTTAGGTATGTCTATCTTATAATTCATATTAACCAATGTTGCATACAGTCAAAACATTTCGGAATGCAGTTAAGATATGTACTCCCGCATTTTTATATTTAAAGCTTCTAAATTAGCTTCGGCAATGAAATGCGCCCTTGTATGGGAAAAGTCAATCCCCTTATGAGCAATAGTTACCTTAATGGCTGTTAAAGTTAATGAATCAAGATAAACTTATCTAATAGATTAAATAAATACAGTGTACACATATTTGAAAAAACATTGAAGAAAATTTTAAGTTTTAACTTTTGTACAGAATGCATCATGATGTGAAAAAGTAAGGAGAAAATAAAGTTTTTGTACGAATATTCAAAATTTGATTGAGTAAAGTTGAGTATTGCCCTCTTTTATAACAGAGAATTTAAAAGAGTTGGAATAACCATCTTTTTCCTACAAGTCAAATATGTTTAAACAATTTTAGGCTATATATGCAATGATGCATATCATGCCTCCATTTTTAAAAAATCCTGAAATTATTTTTATTAGGTATTAGGTATCTAGTCATAATGTTATTTTATCGAGAATTTATCAAACAAGAGTAACACTTTCCTTTAATGGTATATAGTCCATTTGCAAACCATTAATCATTTAATTGAATGACATTTGTCTTATTACTTATCATGATAAAAATTTTATAAGCAGCTTATAGTGCCAAATAAAAAATAATGCCATACAATATAAATAACCAATGAGAGGCCAGTATACATTTTAACATTGGTTAATTACAATGCGTACTGGCCTATCATTGGACTTTAATTTTGATTAGGCACTATAAGCTGCTTCAGATTTTATGTAAATTGACTCAAATAAATTTCAAATAACATAAGTTTATGCATTTTTCAACTTTTTAAGAATAATCACGATTTTGCAAATGACTAGAACCCTTGTGGGCAGAATTTTAATTTTTATTGTAATGAATCCAGGGAAGAATGTTAATAAAGTCAGAAAATAAAAATACAAACACGATTTTTCGGGAGGAGGGGTGTCGTGTCGTAATCTCCCCCACCCCAGGAAAATAGCTTTAAACCACCACAGGACCAGTAATTAATTTACCTGAGAATCTGGGCCTAATCGGTGCAGCGGTTAGCGAGATCTGGAGCTTTATCAAGACGGACGAATGGACAGACATCTTTCTACTTTGTATTTTATAAAGCAAAAAAATTGAAAAACCAACAGCAACATTAAATTATTATATTTTTAACAGTATCCTAAAAACACTATCATAGGTTTATTATCAAGTCTAGACTTTATTATACGTTGTGTTATCTTACATAAAAATAGGTTCACCAATTATAATTGTAAAGCGAAGCTTTTCTTAATAATGACCAGGCATATGACATTACAAACCTAGTCTGTCTGTCTGTCCCCCGGAGCTAAAGATCTCGTTAACCGCTAAATCGGTAAAGATCTGCTTTTCAGAAAATGCTCATCTCATGGTTTCAGGCTATTTTCTCGTTAAAAGAGAAATGACATTATCTATTTTCCTACACCCGTAGGAACGACAATAGTACCCAAAGCGCCGAGTATTAAAAATTGTAACCTGTTATAACTATATTTAAAGAGAACTACTGAGGAAAAATAGCTTCACTACACTTAAACCATTATAAACATTATATCTGAAATTTAAACATTTTTAAATTAGTTTTTAAAAACATTTTATCAAAGAGTTTTACGAAATTAGAAAGCTTTTATCATGTCTTGAATAGTAAATTTTTATTTCATCTGCAGTAATTATATTTATGTTAAATGAAATTAATTATAAATGTCTTTAGTAGCGAATCTACCTTACCATTTGAAATGTTTGTCCTTCCCTTTATTTATCCGTCCGTTAAAATGATAAGGGGTAAACGTGAATTCCTTAATAAAAAGAAACACCTGATATTTTTTGTGAATATTTTTTGTACTACTCTATAACTCACATGGGTCTCTATTGGAAAATATTATTTTATTTTCTCCTTTTAGATACAAAAAGACAAAAAAATGACTACTGAGAATCTATTCTACAACACTCTTGGTCTGTCAGGTTGTTACTCCATAACACTATTCAGAGAAACATTTTATAATTTACTAAGCTGTTCTTTGAGTTTCCTATATTTCTTTTATTAAACATCTACCTTGTAACAAAATTTTTTAATATGTCTGTTTTAAACGTTTCAATAAAGTTTTTTCATATTGACTTCGCTACTTATGGATGTTGTCATTCTTATTTTACTTACAACAGTATGTTTCATTTGGATATGAACAATGCTTATTACATAAACATTCATGTATGCATAAATTAAACATCATGTCTGACAAATCAGGTTTTTAAAATTAATCTTGATCAAATAATCTAGCTCACATGAAGGAGACTAGCACCGGGGCTAGTTTCCTTCATTCCACACCATTTGGTGCTAGGGTTCTTCATCCTTAAGATTTACAAGATTTCTAATAGTGGGAGGGATTTTAGGTGTAAAAGGGCC
>LS054325.1:0-12643 GCA_900241095.1 Acartia tonsa | reverse complement strand
TGCCCAAAAAAAGGAAGATTGGAGAACCATTGTGCATGGCCTACGTTCTGCCGAGAACTAAAAGGCAATGATGATGATGTATAATAAGGATGAAGAAATGGCAGTTCAGTAATACATTACATAGAATATTTATCAAGAAACTTCTGACATTTTTACATTCTTCTGACTTAATTAAGTCCCTCAAAGCTAGAGATGCATGTTCAGATTAAAGAGAGTAGGCCTTTTTTTAGTGAGTATCATAATTAACTTCTTTTCTTATTCTTAATGAATATAATTATCTTAATAATGTTAGATAGATAGATAGATAGATAGAATGCACCTTTAGATTAGATTGGTGTATAAAAATTTAGAAGAATCTACATCTTATATTCAAAGTGTTTCAGTAAAAATTTGAATAAAATAATGATTTTAGCTAAATTTAGTAGGATAGCATTATGAATATCTTGAAATCTGGGTGCAACAATAATTGTTTATAATTAAGACACTTACTTGAAGAATTGTTTACTCTATGCATTTTTAATTTTGTGTTATTTTCTTAGCTGCTATTAATGACAACTTCCGTTTTTTTTTGTCAAGGAACCTCTGGCTTTGTCAAATAAACATTTAGTCAGTAGATTTTTGTCTGTCGTATAGCAATAAACAACTTTTTGGTTGTTTACGAAATAATCTTATCTTGAGTTGAAACAACAAAATAGTTTGCCTATGCATCTCAAGATTTTTTACAAAACAGCTTACAAAAATATTTAGCAATTTTTTATGTTATCTACATCAGAGAAGTAAATTAAGTAATTAATGATATCTTGACTTTTGTTTTACTTTATTGGGAAATAGGCTGCACCTGAAAAAGACATTTCCCTCCATTTAGTCTTTTTTATTCAATAAATTTTGTGAAATTTTCTACTATGTTATGTGTTTTCTAAAGGCTCTTTTGAATTTATACCAACCAGACAGCTTCGAACATGCCCTGTACTTATATTAAGATTCCCTTAGAACTGATCAACCTTTAATTCCCATTGTTTATTTAGATTCTTTTTGACCCAATCACACAGAGCCACTATGACTATACAATTTTTTATTTGTTATTTTCTTTTTTTTAATGTATTGTATAAGAACATTCTATTGAACCTATTTCAAACATTCACAATAAAACAATAAACAAGAAAGAATGATTTATTCCGAAAGAAAGAAGCATGCAAGATTTATTTATTTTATAATCATTCACAATTTATAACTCTTGATTTGAATCTAAGAAACTATAAGCGATATATTAAATCATTTTCAATATTTCTCCATCTGGTAGCTTTGAATAAGGGATAAGTTAGGGGTCAGAGAATAGTTCTTGTCCCCTATTGCAGTTTTTAATGTGTTTTTGTATTTGATTATAACATTCAAGCTCTCTTATGTTGTAAAATTTTGACCACAAGAATTAGTTTTACATGGTGGGTAAAACCCCCAAATACGGTATAAAACTAACATATTTTGTAAATTGTTATACTTGTAACAATAACCAATTACTGACTGACAGAACAGCTCTTTTATAGTAGCTTCGCTAATAACGATAAATAATACACATATTGCAGAAAAGAAACAATGTATTCCAAGTGAAAAAATTGCTTTGCATTCTAAACTTGCAATAAAAATAAATTTAAGACCTGATAAATATATATTTCTCCTATTTGGCACTGGAGTAAAATAATTTCCGTTGCTTTCCATCAATACCCTAAAGAGTACTGAAACAACCTCATTTCTTTTTAAAATTTTTAAAATATTGCTAAGTAAGACCTAATATAACCCAACCTAACCTGACCTAAAGTGAAGAACAAAAAATAATAACTACGCCACACCCCAACTTTTATTTTCAATTTATTTTAAAATAATGAGTTGAGTGATTGGGTCTGTCCTCTGCTAGGCACTTTGAGAAGAAACACCGATATGCCGTTAATCCGTATCTACCCAATTTATGAATGTTCTTCGGTATTTATGGATATATTAAAACAAACAGCTTAAATGTTTGGAAACAAGAATGTCAATATTCATGATAGTCTTTAGTAATATTGTGCCTTCTCGCATCGGGAAGTATATATTAGGCCCCTAGAGGCTTGTAGGAGCAATTGAGATGATGGGGACTTACATTCGACACCCTCCTTTTCATTTTAGTTTAAAAAAGAAAAAGTAAAATAAATTAGGGGAGATTTTTTTTGGTTGGGGTTTCGGTGCCCTTCCAATAGGATTTTAAATTGATTGATTCGTCTATTTATCAATTGAAAATAAACATATGGACTTTTTGGATATGTTTATACGTTTTGTTACGCTTTGAAGAATCAAACATACCCTAAACAGATCTACTTACTGTAGAAAAGCCTCGCATTACTAAATTTCTACACAGCTTTAAAAAAGCTAAACATGAAAAGTTTAAATCTTGATTGGCTTGTGAAAAAAAATTTAAAGTTAGTTTAGTCAACTTTTTGCTTTTTCTAAACATATTAATCATTAAGTTAGACAAAGAATCGATAGATAGGTAAGATAGAGAGGTATGAGAATATGGTAAATCTTTAGGTAAAGGGTAGTTCTATGAAAACAATAATAGTTATTCATCGCATCGTATTATAAACAGCCTTCCGCGGATATAAAAATGTAAAAAAAAACTGGTTTTGATCTTATGATTGTACATTTTTCATTCGTAGAAAACTGAATATAATACGATGCTAAACATAATTTTTCAGTATGGTGGAGAACCGGAGAATCAGTTTCGAAGCATGGAGACGTTTCAGCTGTTAATAAGTCAAAAGAGATTAACCAATGAATGAAAAGAAATAGACTGATCAGACAAAAGCAGAGCTAAAGGGACTGAACAGACAAAAACAAAGCTAAAGCCAAACTGCTTTTGTTTTGTTTTTATGAATATGAATTTAGTATTTTTTTAGGATATGTTCAAAAGACTGGAGGCAAGCGTCCCTGAAATCCGGATTCAATTCTACAGTATCAAATCTGTTTCAAGGAATGGTCACACAATCTAAATTCAAAATATTTTTATTTCTCCTGAACTATGTATGAAGCAGCTTAAAGTGCCAATAAAAAATGAAGTCATGCAATACAAATGACAAATGATAGGCCAGTACACATTTTATTATTGGTTAATATAAATGTATCATTGGTTATTTGTATTGTATAACTCCTTATTTTAATGGACACTATAAGCTGCTTCTCTTTGTTAAAGACATTGAAATAGCAGTTCTAAATTTCTAAGCTTGGCCTGTTTAAAAATTCCATTTTTTTATGGGGATAGATACCCATAGATAGATAATTAGATCTAAAAATAGCGTTAAAGATAACATAACATTATAGACCACAGAGATTAAAAAAAATTTTTACTTTTTATGGGAGTAGCAACTATGTAAGTCGGTCTGTCCCTCTACACAAACACACATAAAGTCACGGAAAAAAATTAAATGTTTTGTTGTATTTAATGGCCGTTGTTTACAGGATTGATGAACAAATGTTTCCTCCACAATTTAGAAGTGATCCACAGGTAAATAGATGGATATACAAAGATAGATAAATAGATTGATAGATGTATTGAAGAGATAATAATCAAATAACAGATGTAGATGTGGAAGCAAAGTTTCTTTAAACCTATTAGTTATAATCACATGTCCGTGATCCTTTTCTTGTAAGACCAAAAGAATTCAGATTGCTTCAAATTGAACACCTGTCATATTTAATTAGACAATAAGTTACAATTGCGGCCAGCTTGCATTGTAAAAAAAATTTAATCAAGTGTAGCGAAGCTTACCATTAGTGTATTACATTAGCACTCAAAGGTTTTAACCACGTTATCTTATTCGTTAACTACAAAAGGGGTGTTTATATCAGTTTATCGTACATTGTCCTATACCTTTTGATTCCTTGGATAGTTATAATTTTAAATTGTGTAAAAACTTCACTTACAAAATTCAAAATAAAAATGCTAAATACATTTTATGCATTTCTTGTTAATAAGGAAAAATACTTTTATCAATAATTGCATAATAAAGAAAATATTTTCCAAAAAATTATGCAAAAATCAATTTTGTGTTGACAAATGTTCTTTTCCTTCACAAAGGCAATAATGACAGCTTTTAGCGCAGCGAGTAGAAACTGAGGTTTGATAAAAAATGTACTTATTACTTATCAAATACTTTGAATATGTCTAAAGTACACAAATTAAGTGAAAAGTTATAGCAGACAATTTTTTAGATAATCCCTAATTATTTTTTAAAAATCTTTTTTTGATTAAAGGTTATTTGAAAATATTGATGTTTCCTTTAAACAATTAACCTTATCTCTCTTTATTATCGTTATTATATTGAAAGCTTACATATGAAAATCAGCCTATATTTTTATAACAATTTGTTAATTCTACACGAAACACAATTAGTGAAACAAAAGAAGATCTATGTTAATGCAAGCACTATAATAGCTTATGTTTGAAAATTTTGAAAAATTAATTATATACCTTAAGTATGTATATATCTTAAGTATCACATGTACTTTAAAAAGCTATAGGATTTTAGCAAAAAAATTAAAAATGCCCAACATAATTTGTTTTTTTTAACAAGCACTTTAATAAGTTATGTTGAAGAAATCATTTTCAATTTATTATTTACCTTATTTTATGTACTTTAAAAAGATATAGGATTTAACATTAAAATTTAAAATGCTAATATGTTTTCTTTGAGCATCCTTATATCTTTTTTTCCCATGCCATCTAGTATCTTTTTGTGCCTGATATGTTAGAACAATATATCTCTGTTTGAACCTGGAGTTTCAAAAGTCTTGCATTTCATTTGTAATCAGAGGAGAGAGAGAGATAGGAAGTGTGTGTGTGTGTGTGTTTGAGAGAGAGAGAAAGCAATTTTGGTTAGGCCTGCTTTCACTATGGAATATGTTTGGAGATCTTAAGTATCATTTTTTTAAATAGCACATATCAACCAAAATAGAAAAAAAACATATGTCCTTAATACTTGCACAAAAAAATATCAATCCTCTTTTACATATAGAATAACTAATTAAAAACTTTCGTAAGATCTCGCTAACCGCTGACCCAAAAGGTTCTTCTTTAAGAAAATAGACCTTTTTAGCCATGGTTTTAGGCTTTTATCCAGACAAGTTACAAAGAAAACTCGTAGTGTGTCTGTACTCAAGATATCTTGTATGCAATTTCTTATATTTTAAGAGATTATGATTATTCTAGGATTCGTTATTTAAAAATCAGGTATAAAATAAACTAGGCAACTACAACGGCAATAGATCTTTTTTTATATATGCAATCTAGATTTTTAAAAAAAACTTATTGTTTGAAATTGGGAGGGCAATACTTACATGCTGAAATGAACGAATATAACTATCCTTTGCTTACGGCACTATATGTAGAAAAGATATGCAGCAATGGGTACAGAATACGTGGATATTGAGACAGGGGAGCTTTTATTGTCATTTTAGGATGCCTATATAGTCCTTAGATATCGGCAATACGTTCCTCCATGTTCAGGGGAGGGGATGGAGATAAAGTCATAAAGGGGGGGGGGCCGGGGGGAACCGTAATTATATTAGCCAGATAGAAGAAACATTTTATCTGGGTATGTGAGAATCTCTCAAAATATCCACATTTTCTATACACATTTTTGCAGCAAAAAATTTTCAATAGTGCAAAAATAAAAGAGTTGGGATCAATTAGGATTCAAAGGGCAAGTTTTGATACTGGAATAAATCCTGAAAACGGGGGAGAGGAGGAAGGTTATATATGTTATCAGGAATAAGGGAATAAGTAAATCAGTATCTCATTAATATCTGAAATTATAACTCGTTGAAAACCTCCGCCCTGAAACACACACAAAAAAAAATTATTAGATAAATTAAATTACGGTGTTACTTTTAACATTTTTACGATAAGATGGCTATAACAATTCTTAGTGAAGAAGCCATTTAGCCAGAGAGGGAGGGGACATTGGGCATTCCACTAGTAACCAAATTTTATTAATACCAATAAAATGAATATAGTTTGTAGAGACAGAAACAAGTACACCTTTAATATCCATAATCTTATCACTACTAAAAAGTAATAAAAGATGTTTTGCTCTATTTATTTCATTGTTTTCCTAAATTTATAATTTTCAGCTCATTTATTTACCTTTACCCTGCTATTAGTTTATTATCTAAAGAAGTTATTTTCAAAGAAAAAAAGAACTATAAGTTTTAACAAAAAAGCTTTTAAGTTGCAATTTAGATTTGTTATATGACTTTATAAGCATAGCATCTTAAACACTTGTCTTCAAGTTCATTTAAGATAAATTGTGTGTGGTATACTAGGTAAATTATTTCTAACTTTCTACTAATGAATTCATTTAGAAAGTGGGAAAGCAAAACAAGCGGCCAGGATTTTTATTGTCATTCCACAAGATAGGAAGGTTTGATAGTTTTTTTTCAGTATGGCTTCGATTCCGATTAATATCCGTAGGATAAGAACCGGTTATTGGCCATACTGAAAAAAATCATGTTATAGCGTCGTATTACTGACAATTTTCCACGAATACTAAAGTGAAAATCATAATAATAATACCAGTTTTGTTAGCTAGGGACTTGGACCCCACAGTATTAACAAAACTAGTTTTATTTTTAGAATTTTTTATTTTAATAACAGCGGAAACGGCAAAAACATTTTAAATTGTATATCAGCAGCATTTTTTCCCTATTACAGTGAGAGGGAGGGGGGGGGGTGTAAGAATGTAAGCCCCGATTTTGAGTTAAAGTTCATGTACCAACTTAAAATTGGTGTACAATAACATCCGCCAAAGTTGTCATAAAGCTAAGTCTTTCATGTTAGCTTAAAGACTTTTTAGCAAAAAAGTATTTCTTTTAATGATTTGAATGATGTAAATGGGTTTGTGTTATTTAAAATACGCGAAAATGCAAGAAAAATGACAATCTAAGCGGAAGTGATGGTTCATCGTTACAACTCACTTCCCATCAACTTTACTCTTTGACAAGGACACCATAGTGATTTTTAAATAATAGAACAGAGCTGACAAAGTTTCAAATTTAGCAAATATGTATGCTTTTTAATCAGTCTTAATTTGAAAAGAAATAACCGTTTTTTGAAAATTCATCAAGCGTTTACTTCATTTTATACCTTCTTAAATCTTAGTTTCAAGTTATCACTATATTAGGTTGATATATGGTTTTAAAAGAAAGTAGTCATGGATTACATCTTGAAATTAATCAGCAATGCAGTATGTAGATAAATATTTATGATTCCCTTTTATTAAATAGAATAGGTTTGTAGTCATTAGAACATTGTAATTTGTCAGCCATGACTGCTTTGTTATGCCAGGCAGATTGGGTCTTGGTTGTTTTATCTACCATTGCCAAATCTCTTCCTAGTTAATAAGACATAATAGTTGCTCGAAATATAGTGCACACATTTGTAAAGTATTTGTGTTGCAATGGTGTTCTTGAACTTACTTTTGTCCGCCTGTTCGCTCTCAGTACATCATGACATATGTTAAAGGGATTAGGCATCAAAGTTAATAGTTTACTAAGCCTTGAAAACATGAGATATTCTATATAAGAAGAAAAAACAATGATTTATTGACATTTTTGTATTCGTATATAGTGACGTGCATAGCGATTCCCTAGTGGGATGTAAAACCATTAGGGGGTGAAAAAAGGGGAAGGCGGCCATCCCAATTTGAAGCCCCTTTATTAAGGGGGATATTGAAGCCCATCTATTTTATGAATTCTAAAAAAAATAATGAAAAAGAAAACTTTACATAGACACAAACAGAGTGAAGGTAAATTTTTACAAAATGATAACACGCCATTGAATTTTTTATTGGAGATTTCCTATCCTATAAATCTGTGTTCCATGGCCGTTACAAACTTTAATACAAAATTTTAACAGCCATATAAAACAGCAGAAAATGTATGTTGTCATCATTTCTAGTAGCGACGCTACTCTATAATTGACTTGGTCTGTCCGTTAGTCCGTCCGTAACGCTCTGGGAGAAATGCGATTTTCTCATCTGTTATTGAAGTTATTCTACTGCATTTTTTGTCCCAATATCAACTAAACATGTTCTTTATATTTCATTTGTCTGTTTGCCATTCCACCAATTTTTAGTGCTTCGCTACTTTTGGATGTCGTCATCCTTGTTTCAAATAAAGATTTTTTACCGTAAAGATTTTGAATAGGTTTTAACCCCTTACTCAAAAAGTAACTAGTAGGGAGTAGGGGTTGGGACCAATGGAATGATACTTTAGATATTAAAATATACATTTAGCTAATATTATTATATTTTATGATCGCTAAAAGACACAACTGCAAATAAATCAAAGGATTGTTTAATCGATGAGTTAAGCAAAGGGAGGGGGCTTAATATTTGGGCTGTTCAATACCATTTTGGGTCAGATGATTTGATATTATGATATATACGCGGAAATGAATTCCCTCCCATTCCTTACCTATACTTGAGCAAATTTACAAAAGTTCTTTGTTTCTGTATTTCACTTCAGTGTTCGTGCATTCAAGAACCTTAAGACGGAAGAGGACAATGGACATTAAATGAATCATCCTCGCTAAAAATCATATAATATTTTCTGCCTTTGATAACTTAAAGTATTGCACAGGGGAACGTTGGAAGATAACAAAGAATTGAGGGTTGATGCAAATCAGACTTATCATAGATGTTACTTCTAGTTAAAATTATTTTTAAGACTTAACGGAATTTATTATTTTGCTAACACTTTTCTTATTTTAGGAAACAGCTTCTGGGGGAACTTTTAGTTATAGTCACTTGGAGAGATTACTAGATAATACTTCAGAATTTGTTGCGCTTCTTAAATTAGAGGTATTACATACATAGAAATATATTTAGATAGTTGGTTAGAAACCAAGACTTTATGGTGGGAGGCTAATACCACCCCTAAAATGTAAACATATTAGATACCCCCTACAACTATTTGACGAATTTACCCCATAGGATGAGTTAAATAGGCATCTCTAAAATATCTTCCTCTCCACAAAAAAAACTTCTGAAATAAACCAACTAAGAACATTTTTGATGCTACAAGCCAACGATAAAATCCCTTGGTTTTTACACACTAGGTATTTAAGTACCCACATGGCAAATTTTACCCCGTGTTGAAAATTGATTAATAGATTTTTTTTAAATTGTAGGTTCGGCCATTTGAGAAGAAAGCAGTAGAAGAATATAAGATGGTGCTTTACAGGTCCCTAGATAGATAGACATATAGTTATATTGATAGAAAGATATTTAGATAGATAATATTTGGGAAGAAAACAGTAGAATACAAGATGGTGCTTTACATATCCTTAGATAGATAGACATATAGTTTTATTGCTAGAAAGATTTTTAGATAGATACATTATATTTGAGAAGAAAGCAGTGGAAGAATAAAATGGTGTTGAGCTGATAGATAGAGTATAGGTTAGTTGAAGAATATAAAATTCCATAGATAGATAGAGACCTATAAAAATATTTGTAAAAATAAAAATTAATACACTAACAGCTTACAACTTACATAAATAAAATACACAAGCGCAAATTTTCATTCTCACCAACTATTATTGAATACTTCTTAAAGAATTTTCATCTTCAGAATTTAACCTTATACCAATGATAGGAAATTTTAAGTGATTTTTTTCAGATTTTCAGAAAGAAGTTCATTTAACCTGAGTGAGGTTCAAATCCTGAGTATTGTAGAGGAACAAGCTCCTAGCATGTCCATTGCTCTTACCAGTCATCATTCTACTAGGTATATAGATAGATAGATAGCAAGGAACAGCTCCTAGCATGTCCATTGCTCTTACCAGTCATCATTCTACTAGGTGTAAAGATAGATAGTTACCACTAAAGATAGAGAGATATATGTATACTGACAAATAGGCATATAACTCTTGCAATTAAAGTTTTTCAAGTTGGTTAGCTAAAGGCATCCGTAATGAGAAAACTTTTAAATTAGAATCTAAAAACTAAATTCTTACAAATATTTACATTTCATTTTCTTCTTGCCTACATATCTATCTATTTATTCCTATCCTTTTTATTTATTAATCTATTAAACTACCAATCCTATAATGTGGCAAGGTTTTGTCTGAAACGTAAGATCTCAAAAATTGTTGGTCCGAATTGGTTGTACTCTTTAGTGAAGCTTGGGGCCAGGGGCGAATCACCTAGTCTATAATACAAAGAAGACGATGTCTCTCTGTTCTGTTGGATCAAAAATAACAACAACCACTGAACCGATTTGGTTTGAAATTGTTTTTTTTTCTATGTTCCTTTCATCTAGCAATTCAATCAATCCATTTATGCGTCTATCTATTATCTATATATCTGTGTCAGTTATTGATCTATCTCATGTATGTATATGTGTACTTGTAGGCTATTGATAGTGAACACCCCTGGGCAGAAACAAGGTTATGGAAGCTGGCTATTTTTCTATCTATCTATCTATATATCTGTGTAGGCTATTGATAGTGAACACCCCTGGGCAGAAACAAGGTTATGGAAGCTGGCTGTTTTTCAATATACTTTGCCCTTACTTCGGTACATTCAGGTCTGGAAACTTATATTAATAATTTATATCTATCCTATATTTTAAAGTAACAGGATATTTGTCCATATATCTGTTTATAATCTGTGTATGTCTGCTAAGATCACGTAAATGGCTGGCCCGATCTTTCACAATTTCAAGGGGAGTTTATCATTTGTCATATTTAGGCTGTATGTTGGGGTGTGCTAGGGGGGGGGAGGGGGTGAGTCACTACCTACCTCAACCCCACTACACCGCCCCAAAAAAGCTTTGACGCCCAAAAAGATTTAAAATTGCAACCTTTAAGATATAGCCACATAACAGAAATTAATCCGAGAATTTTTTTTTATTTGCCCATGCTAGGACAACGGTACGATAAAAATACGTTACATATAAACTTTTATTTCAGAAATTTCTTGCTGAAGGACCAGTGTATTCGACTCAGTGTGGTCAAAACTTTAAAATAAAATTAGGTATAGAGTAGCTGCGCTACTAATCATCATAAGTTATTCATTTTTATTCAGAATCTACGGTGCTTTAGTTCTTTACATTTTATTTAAATCTTAAGCACTAAAGTTTTTTTAAATGTTAAACAGAATATATTTTTTAATTTAAATGCATTTTTTAGTCATTTTGGACACTTTTAATGGTGATTATTAAGAAATATAAATTACAAATAAGCAAAAAATGGAAATATATTTTAAAATAGATCTCTTTTTTTCATTTCCAAAATTATATCTAGACGAAGATTTGATTTTTGCTTGTCAGTTTATAAGTTAAGTTTAAATTTTTATTTTAAACAATTTAAAATTAGAAAGTATTTAATAAGAAGGCTGATTTGCTCTTGTACAATTTTAGTATGGGGGGGGGGGACTCCCTAGTCCAGAACTAGTGGAGCGATATGAGCTTAAATCATACTTGACCCTAAACAGTCGGACCTGCTTTTGGGTCCGCTTTTTTTCAATTTTCCCCGCCCTTCCCCAATTTATCTGCTATAATTGTTGAAGAGCCAATCCCTTTTTTATTGTGTTACTCGCTTAATTCCCTGTTTTTAAATATTGTGATTATTGCTCAACCTTATATATAAGTATTATATTACCTTTTTTAAAAGCAAAGTTACTTTATAATTATATATGTTCATTGTTCACAGTCCATATGTTCTTTGCATTTTGACGAATAAGACATCAAATAATGTCAAATTGTCTTATTTTTTTAAGTACTTAAAAATTATATAACTTGTTTTTAGTTTCCCTGAACTGTTCTTTTTTTCTGTAGAATTAACCAGCGTATTGCTGCTGCGCTACTTATGGAAACAAATATCTTAGTTTGATTTTCATTACAGATAAGGATCTATTTACGAGTTTAATAACGAAGAAAAATGCTTTTTATGTCCATCTACTACATTTCAGTTAACCTATCTTAGGAATGGAATATCTAACTTTATTTTATTCAAATTTATGCTTAGATTATTAAATATTTAATTGCTATATAAAATTATTCAAAGTATGAACAGATAGGAAAATTTAATAACTTTGATGTAATAAAAAAATTTAATTTAGAATAACAAAGATGCAAATAATAAGATATGTTGTCAAATTTTAAATTTAAACTTCTCTAGAATTAAAACAAATTCTGCCTAAAACTATAAAAAAAATTATTGGTGTATAATTTTATCTAAAAATATTATTGTAAAAATTTATTTTTGTGATATCGCTGATTTCATGTTGTCATTCTTGGAATTAATTTTAAAGTGTTTTAATTGATTTGAATCATGTCTCTGTGTAAAGAGGGGAGGGGGGGGGGCGTAATGACATCTAATGACAACAGTAAGCAAAATGGTCTAAACATTGGGCTAGATTTTTGAAACTTGGTACATAAGCCTAGTCCTATAGGTAATACATCTAAATGAAAAAAAATTCAAATTTTTAAAAGCGAAGCTTTTTTATAATTAGGGTCGGTCCGTCCGTACGTCCGTAACGGATAGCTTTTTTCGTTAATTTAGGCATGTTAGAATTGTCCTATCGATTTCAAATTTTACATGGTGATTCCTTTA
>LS054321.1:47608-66253 GCA_900241095.1 Acartia tonsa | reverse complement strand
AATTAATTCGGAAGAAAATCACGAAACCTATACGTGTTTTTCAGCTGTCGTTGGGGGGCAACACATCGTAAAATTGATGACCTCTCCATTTGCCCCAAATATTATTTCAGATTTTTTCGCTTGTTGGTTATACCTTATACCTGATTATTTCTAATATATTTGTTTTAGTTTAAATTATGTAAAATTGTAAATTTTAATTTTTATCATTAAAACAGCCTTAAAATCAATTTATATTTATTACCTTACTTGTTTATATGTAATGTTATAATTATTCAGTATTTCTATGAAAAAATTCAGATTTTTAGCTTTATAATGGTTTAAACTCCCCACAAGTTACTTTAGGATAAAAATTATAAACTACTATTATAATTCATGTCTCAAAGTGTAAATTAATTTTCTCACTAAAGAAATATGTTAAGGGGTGTATTCCTTCACAACTAATTTGTAGCTATTATGAGATTTATTTATGTATACGCAATGTTGTACAAATGACTAACTTCAGACCTAAAAATGTCCTTAGCAGCGGGGTCTGTTGAGAAAGGAGGCGGGACCGGGGGACGCAGGTACTCTGATAAAGCTATGAAAAGATGGAAAGATGAGTTTCCCTGGGTTGATGAACATCCAGGTAAAATACATTTTCTTGTTTTTTTTAAGCTGACGTTGTAGAAAACTAAACATAATTAGAATCGTTTTTCTCGTATTCATTTGAATCCGTTGGATAGGAACCGGTTCTCATCCATACGAAAAAAATATGTCTAGCATCGTATTATATCCAGCTTTCTACTAATATAAAAACGTTCAATCATAAGATTAAAACCAGTTTTTTTAGCCCCGCCTTCGGCACCTCGGGGCTAAAAAACTGGTTTTAATCTTATAATTGTACATTCTATATCCGCGGAAAGCTGTTTATAATACGATGCGAGAAATAACTATTATTAATTTTATTTATTGAGCTTATTCTATGAATTTTTGTTTTCTGTACTTTAAAAGGGCATTTGATAAAACAGTTTTTTCTTTTGACAAAGAATAATAAACGGCAAAACTTACAACCATGGAGGGTTGGGTATTGGTCTGTAAATTACACTCGTACCCAAATTTCTGTAAACACCTTTTTGAGTTCATTGGCTTAAAAATTCAGGGCACACTGAATAAATTGGTTGTGCCAAGCTTTTAAACAATACCTAACTTAAAACTACTTATGGGGTGATTTTTTACCACCATGTGTAGGTGATGTACATGAGTTTATCATCCATTGTCAAATTTCTTATGATCCTTTAAGCTAATAACTTTAGCTAAAATATTTCTTGTATTCAATAAGAGTTAAGTTGAGGTAGTTAATTTAATACCTAAATATGTTTTTCCTTTTCTAGCATTGATAATAAGTTGAAATCTATTATAGTATTGGCGAATGTAGCTTATTGTGTATGGTGCAAGCAAACCCTGCAGCCTAAAAGAGACAAACTACAACTTCATGGAGAATCAAAATCTCACATGTAGGTTATTTTTTTGTGGATTTTTTATGATTTTGAAACGCAGTTAGTCAATAATATTATCGTCATTCCATTTATTAATTTTCTTAAATTCAATGTATATTCTTTTGTGTATTAACCACTGGATGAGTTTAAAGAAAATGGGATATGATAGATAGGTAATAAGCATTGATTTATCAAAATTTTTATAAGAAATTTATTAGGTACCTATTGATTACACAGATTTTGATTTTTATTAAACTAAATCATATGGCACATTACTGTTTTTTTTTGTTGTTGTTCAAAATAGAATTCACTTAGACAAGTATTGTCTTTGTCATAGGAATTTACTTTTACGAATATTTTTGTATTTATAAATTCCTATCTTTAACTTTTTTCTAGATCTGTTAGTATAAGCAAGAATAATATGCGAGCAGAATTTAAGCCAATCATAATTGAGAACCTGGTAAGAGCTGTTCCCTCATCAACTCATCAACAAATACAAACTATTACATCTGTCTCAGGTAAATAGACAAGATTTTAAATACAATAGGACACTTCCATCAAGAGTTTAAATATGTTTAAAGTATTTGAATTTTTATATTAATAAGTGGATGCGCAACAAATATTTCTTTCCCTATATAAAAAATTAGTGGGTTTCTATCAAAATATTTCATTTAAGGCAAATGTATGCAGGATCTAATATTTTATGTACAGTTTTCAAAAATAAATTCTGTGTCTTTATTGTAGATTTAGAACACGGGTCAAAAAAATTCATTGAAGTTATCTCACTGTTTTATTTTTAGGAGATCATCACACCGTGACAACTTTGAGTATACCTGACCCAGAGGCTGATCATATCATTACTTCAGATAAAACTTTACAGGTATAATGGATATACAATATATATGGATATTATGACAGGAGGAAAATTGTCAATTTAAGTGTAATTGTATGGACATTACTTATTGGTCAGTTCATTCAGTGGAAGGGGAGGGGATGGGCTAAAGGGGGTGGATTGGGGGATCTTTATTTTAGCACGCTACAAGTTTTACCTTGTTAGAGTACATGATTATATGGTGTAAGATCTAAGTAACAATAAATTCATTACAGGTATTATGCTGGCTGGTGTGCTTTTACTTGCGCTTAAGTATTATTATTACAACAGCATGATTTAGTTCTTCTTTATAGGAAAGCTTCACATATGTCCAGGAATGATTTTAGGCTATTTTAATTTTAGATTTGATCCTTTGGATGGGTTTAGTCTATTTCCCCCCCTCCCCTATATCTACCCCTTTGAATACATAGCCCCCTAGACGCTAGGGGTGCAACCACTAGAACCTAATATAGTTTTGTAAACCATCAATAATTTGGTATTTTTATACAGGATGTGCAAGTTCATTCTATACCTGTGGAAATAAGTGCAGATGAAGCTTCTGATTCAACACAAGTACAGGTTAGTTGTAGAGCAGAGGAGCGACATTCCTTACATTTATAAATTTGGAACACCTGCCAAAACTCGGCAAGGGAAAGGAAACAAAGAGTAGCTCCCATATAATAGCGGGTTTAAGTCCATGACTACTTAAGTCCAAACACTAAGAAACAATGGCTACACACACAACAGAATAATGTCGCTTCCGGTCTTTAGGTTGTTTTGATTAGCAAACAAAAAAATGATACATTTATCTTTAGATTACCTAAGTTGTTTATCCGTTTATTTAAAGTAGTAAATTTTTGGGGGGTCTGTGGCTTAAGATTTTGATAACAACTTCTCGCACCGGTTGTGTTCTCTTTTTTTAGGGAAGCTTCATATAGATCCAAGAGGGATTTTAGGCAATTTTATGGGTATAGTCCCTTTTGTAAAGACGCCTCTTAAGGGGCGTTTATTTTATATAAGAGATTATATGCATAATTATTTTTATATTTCAATTTTATAGTGGTTTTCTGGTATTTTTCTGTTCATCCCTGTCCTTCGATTTTAGAGCCCCTTGATGCAACATATAATATTTTTTATTTGGCAGGTTCATAAATCTGGAATGGATGAATCAACCTTTACAATAGTTCGTTCTGCTGCAGGTATCCATTGAAAATTTGTTTAAGGGGAGATATGATCAATGTGGGGATCCTGTAAAACCAATCATCATTTTGACTTTCCTCATTACTTTTGAATAAATTCTGTACACCAATTATTAATATTCCGACAACCTAAGTATTTAAGATTTATTTTCCAGAATATCCAAACCTTGCTACTGAGTTAACAGCTGCTCAGCTTCAGGCTGCGTCTGCCAACTTGTCTGCGGCTGGAGCTGCCGGATTGCGGACTCTTGAGCTAAAAGATGGAACATATTTCCTGCAGGACTTGCCTAACGGCCAGGCCTTGCCAATTAAAATTCTGGAAGTCCAAGGAGACGAAATTGGAATGATTAACATTGAGGTAAGATATTGTATATTTATAATGTTACAATTACGTTGTTACTAAATAATACTGTTATATTATTATATTATATGATTTAGGAGAACAGTTCTAGCCTAACAGTACCATATGCTAAAATACAAGCTAATGCACAATTTCCAAATAACATAAAACAGGTAGGTATAATTTATAGGTATTTTAAAGCAAATTATGAATGAAAAAGCCTAACTTAGAGGAAAAATCATATCAGATCTTTTAATTCAGTGATAATATTCTTTGCAATACCTATGGTTTTATTTTTTTGTTTTTACAAAGAATTTAATTTTTTTTTATAAAATTTTAAAATCCACCAATTTTAACTGAAGTTTCTATTGTAGGAGATAAAACAAAGGTTTTTAACTGGACAGGGTTGGGATGCAATGTGGCAGGCTAAAGGAGCAAAGTTTAAAGTTCATAAGTTTGTCCTGGCACTGTTTTCTCCTTTTCTAAAAGTAAGTAAAATTATTAGGTATAATATTAGAATATTTTACTCACAATTTTACATGGCCAAATAAAAATATCTCAAACATTGAATTTTTTTTGATAATTATGTGAAGATGTGAATGAACAATTACATCTTTTTGTCTTTGTCAGTCTGTCCTTCCTTTTTCCTATCAATTATAGAAAATTTTATTTCTTTTAAATATGTGATCAAGAAGCACGTGGAGGGCTGTGGGGGGTGGGGGTGTTGACTGTGGATTTATTCTTATACAATGTGAAAATATTTTTATTTAATTTCTTTGTATATTCCACTAAACAATCTGTGTAAGCTCCATTATTAATTACATCTTTGTTTATATTAGATCAAGCTGTTGTTAATTAATTAACATATTTGTATAGAATGTAATGCACCAAGATGAAACAGATTCCTATATTTCCACCCCTGATCTCAGCTGTGTTATTGTCAAATCTGTTCTCTGCCTCTTTTATACTGGGAGGTTAGTATGCTTTTATCTATTCAGGCTTTTAATGAATTCAATACTTCTTTCTTTATCATAAATGTATTTTAAAGTGACTGATATTTTATTGAATATCTTCGAAACTACCCAGACGTCTTACAGTTTTCTAGTTTAAAAATTATGGAATCAGCATGGATAGACATTTCTGTGCATGTAGTTTCTAATATATCTAATAAATTATTTATCAGTCTCATTTCTACCTAGTATGTTTGAATATCTCGTTTTTTTGGGTTTTATCTTATATATTGATTACAATCTAAAAATTACTTTTAGTGTGATATTAACTGACGAAGATTTAGCTAATCAAATAGAAGAAGCTCTAGCATTTTTAGGTAAAATTCATTTTCTTATTGTAGCTTGAAATTTGTAAGCTTCATATTGTGTTGTCTTTTCTGGACGTTTTCAGATTCTCGATTTAAATCAGTAATATTAGATTTTAAAGGGTGTAGGTTAAACCTGCAGTTTTTTTTAAATAAAGAAAAAACTACACCCTTCCCCTGCCTGCATTTTCAACTTATTACAAAATTAAGGGGGAATTTCTTTGGTCGCTAGGCAATTTTAGGGAAAGTCCCAAATATTTTTTTTTTGAAAATCATTTATGATATTTATAATTTATAATCATAATACATTATTATTATTATTAAAATCTTATTTTAGAATGCACAGGATCTATAAGTTTGGAGAGATATGATAAAACAAAATCCTCACATACAGGTTAATAAAACACTTATCCATTTATTATGATATTTATTTACATTAATTTTGGTAAAAACCTACAATTTTGCATTGGTTGTATATATTTCAATGAAATATTGTCTGTAAGAAGTGCAATAAATAAACTAGAAAGTAGTAATCTGAGATATTGAAAAGAACACTTTTCTCTGATTATATTATTGTACTTTGTTTGTCAGTTATGGGAACGTATGAAAAAATTACTCAGATAATATACTTGGTACTAACTTTCTTTAAGCTACGGAGGAACAGAAATACCATAATTATTTAGAAGTTTTACTTCTTAAAGTTAAATTAATTTATATATCTTGGTTTTAGATTCTAGTTTAAACAACCTATCATTTGAAACATTCCGACGACAGAAAAGAAAAACGCTGCCACACGATCAGATCTTCCCATCAAAATCCAAGTATAAAAAGTTGAAAGGAGATGAGTCATTAGAAGAAATTGAAGAAGACTACTTAAGTAATTTTTTCATGATAAAAGGCAGATGGTAGTGAGGGTCATTATCGTCGGTTTCCCAATTTTACTTTTTAATAAAGGAGGGCTCGGCACTGGGCACTGGGCAGTCGCGTCTCAGCTGCGCATAGGCCTGAAATTTAAATCTACTTCTGTGCCAAAAAAAATCGTAAAATATGGATGACGATTTTACTGAGGATTGCACGCGGCTGATTCTCGGCTGCCGAGCCCTGAAAGGCAATGATTTAACGTAATAATTGAAAACATAATAGTACTAGGATGTATGTGTGCTTGTATAATGCTCTGTCTTTTTTTCGTATTTTGGTCATTTTTCATCGGATTTCAATCTTTGTTGCCAGAAGTAAAAAAAAAATATTTTCCAGGCGTTGCAAATTTTTACACGAAAAGACATGAAAATTAAAATTATTTTAATTTAGAATTAGTTGAGGGAAGTTTAGACGACTACCCCCCACAGGAAGTACCCCATAAGAGGAGTCGGGGTCGCCCCAGAAAAAATCGGCCAAAAATTTTGTCATCGACACAATTTGAAACAAGAGAAAAACTTGGGAAAACTGTGCCTCCCGCTTTGGCCAATCAGTTGGAAAAAATTAAGGTAAGTTTTAGGGGAATTTGTTAGTTAGGGAATTTTGTTTCTAATGTTAGTGCAATCAGACATCAATGTTTTATTAGAAACCTACAGGAGTTATTATTATTTTAGGAAAACTTACAGTTCAAATCTTAAAATAGCTTGCTTTCTAAAACTGATAATCTTTCTCTTATTAAGATGATCATAGGAAGGTGGTAATTTTGAAAATAGATTCGTTAAATGGTTATCTAAAAAAGTTTAACCATAAAAAAAATGTTAAGGTTGAGATGGATGATGATGAAAATGTATTTGAGGAGGTTTTTGCTGAAGGTCTACTAGAGTTGGAGGTAAGCTTATACGTTAATTTAAAATTTTCATTTTCTTTCTGTTACTTGAGGTCTTAATTTATATCTTTTTGGTTGCTAAATGATGTTCATTTTTCAGGAGAATGATATTGGTATGGACACTTTTGATGATGATGAAAATAAAGAGAATAGTTATCTTAGTGATGGGGGTGATGACTTTGGTGGAACGACGGGCTTTGGCGGCGGAAATGAAGATGCTTATAGGAATGTTTTACATATTATAGTAATTTCAATATAGCGTTTGTATTTAGATTTCACTTGAGGCCTATAAAGGCTTTTGTCCGAAATTAAATTCTATCACCTAAAAGGTTAAAGGGGAACGACCCACCACTTCTAGGTTTAGAGGTTCTTTTGCTGATCAAACAGCCACTTAGATTTGTTTTTGTACCTGTCTAATTCTATGCTAATGCTGTTTTGTTTAAATGCATTAATTTTAAATAAAACATCTTCGAATATTTATATTTTTAATCTACAGGTATAAATTGACATGTAGTAAAGACTGTTTTGTAATTCTAAAACATGTTATATAGGGAAAGATACAGAGATACAAAGAATAGATATTACTTGAAAGGAAAGAGAAATGGAAAAGTCAAAGGTAAAATTCAAATTGTAATAATTTTAAGTATTCTAAATAAATAGGATTTTTTAAGGTTGATTTTATTTTAAGGTTGTTTTTATTTTGAAAATTGAGTTTTATTGATAATGCCATATGAATGCAAAGCTGTGATACCTAGCTGTTGGTCTAATATTTGTTTTTAATTTTAGAATTTTGTTATTTTTTCTATCATTATAGTGCTTTTGTTTAGGCTTACTTTCAAAACAATTAAGAGAAGATTTGTTTGAGAATCCTCCAAATGAGATTTTGGCAATTTCTGTCTGTGTTGTTTGTTACAGGTTTGTTAATTGTTATTCATTTTAAAGTTTTCTTAAACTTTATTTTTACTGATAATAAAATAGGGGCAGACCTTCAAATATAAAGTAGAAAATTTTTTCTGTCCGGTCGTATTACCTAATTCAAATTGATTCAAAAAAAATATTTGGTAACTGCAGCAGATCTTTCTGTGTTTTTAGGGGGGTAACGCTTCGAAGTAAAGACGCTCTTTTTGTCTCTCCCTAAATATTATTTTAGATTTATTTCGCTTGTTGGCTATACCTTACTTCTGATCTGTCTAAAACTAAAGACTAAGAGCTAACTAAACCTTGGAATTTTTTCTATTGATAAATTCCCTTAACTCTTCTTTCATGAATAACTTCAATTTTAAATTTTTGTAAAATAAAAAAAAATCCTAATTCAAATTTTTTTATAGAGCTTTTAAGACTAAGGAAGAGCTTGGTGTTCACAAGACTGCTGATCATTCTAATGTTAAAGAAAGAAATGGAGACTATTATATTGATGATACTAAGTAAGTAGTTGATGACTGTTAGGACTATTGGGCACCTGATTTGGTTTTGGGCGGCCCAATTGCCCAAAAGGGTTTTGGGCGCTTAAATGGTTTTGGAAACTATTATATCGATGATAAGAAGTTCAAAAGATTAAATAAAATTTTTTTTGTAAAAGAAATTACTCTATATAGGACTAACAATAATATTTTGTAAATCTAGGTACAAATGTCCTACATGTGATGAGATAAAAGAAGTTGGTCACCTGGTTTGGTTTGTGAAACATCTACGCTACTGTGGAAAGGTATGTTCATAAAAAAGAAAATAAAAGAAGTATTTGATCCTTACACTATGTCCCTCTTTACACAGTCGAAGCGTAATTTGAATTTAAGTAGAATAAAAGATATTATATTCAATATTTTTGTATGCAGTTTAAAATTTTTTCTGATTATTTTAAGTACTTTTGACTTTGAGAAAACGTTTGATCGCATAAAATATCATTAAACAAATTGAACATGAATTTTAATGACTTCCCTAGGATAACCTTTCTTGAATGCAATTCAACGTATAATAATTTAATAAATAGTTGACACTTACAAGTTCATATTCTAGAAAACCAAAGCAAAAATATGTAAAAACTTTAGAAATGCCTGTTTAAAAAAAATGTTTGTTATATGAACACTGTAATTAGGATAAGGAGAAAGCTAATGCTATACTAGGACCTAATGATGTTGATATCAAGGAAGTTAATCCCAATCAAGAAGATGAAAAGGTAATTCATTTGGATTTATTTAGCATTGCTAAAATAATATTCAACTATGCTATGTCCTTCAGTCTGGGTAGAAAAAAATGTCTATAATTTACTTATTATTATTGTATTTCAAAGCATTTATTACTCACAGTTAAAACAATTCTTTATTAAAATGTTAGCTTGTTATTGCTGCGTTACTTTAACTTTACTTATAATTGCCCAGGATAATGGCGACGAAGATGCCTTGATAGCGAAGAAAGGAGCAAATAAGAAGATTCATAATATTACGTCTGCCATGTTTGGCAAGGCCAGTGATTCTATTTGGGGATGCAGGTAAGATATACCTACGGACAGGTACATTCTGTTGTGAACAAATTATAGAGTAGGTGCACATTCTATACCTAGAGTAAATTCTTTTAAAATAGTTAAAATATTATTTGACATTGAAATAAAAGGACAATTTAAAAAAAGCGTATTTCTAAAATAAAGTTATTGCTAAAAGTCATCCTTATATTTTAAGATTTTAGTGCTAATCTAACCTTTAATTTATTTGTCAATTTACGTTGGTGACTCTTTCAGAAGAATACACTTATGTACACTGTACAGACCCTGTTTAAAAATTATCAGTTTTGAAAAATCTAAAATTCTCTTAAATGTTCTGCAATAAAAATTCTTTTCAGAACTTGTTATGAAGCTTTCTCTTCTAAATCAGACCTAGAACAACACAGAGTTAAAGATCATAATGGTAAGCCATGTTTCTATTATCCTTCAGAAAAGAATATAGATGGACAATGGACGATTAATTTATTTCTTTTGTCCTATAATTGTTATACCTTTGGCACTTGATTAGTATGTTTTTGTATTGATGCTTAACTTCGCTTACAACATTATTCTACCTAATCATCCTAGATATCTGAATTCAATTGTCAAAATAACATAACATAAACATATTTCATGTTGATATTTTATTTTGATAACTTTACCTACTTATTTTATGTTGCAGGAAAATTGTATCATGGTCCTTGTTATGACGAGAGTAGTAAGATGTACACCTGTATGTACTGCAACCTCTCAACAACATATTCTCATCTGGTTTTCTTTATCAAACATGTCAAACAATGTCTCGTGGATCCTTCGGTGGTAAGATTTAGATATTAGTACCTAATTCTTATTCTTACATGTTAAACAATAACAGCAAAATGTAGTAAAAACAAAGAAAATCTTTGTATGAATTGATCTTCCTATTGTACTTCGTTGCTTAGAGTCTTAGCTCTATATTTTTGCGTACTTTGTATATCATACTTATACCTATCTTAGTGATACGTATGCTAGGATTGATTAGCATACCCAAAGGTATAGTTGCACGCAGTGCATTTAACAAGTTTGATTATAAGCATAAGTTACAAAAATACCATCTGACTCACATATATAATTTTGTATTACAATAAATAGTAGGTAATCAATTAGGCGCCACCAAAACAGTCACCATGCTGTTTTTGTGAAAACAGGACAGAAATTTATGTTGCATATATCTAAAAAATATGATTTTCAATTCCTGATATTTTTAAAACTATTTGGTAGAAAATTGAAATTCTTTCAAATCTATGTCCTAAAGATATAGTTTAAATTATTGAACTGATAAAAATGTCCAGTTCACTAAATTCAAGTTTAAATGCACTTCGTGCAACTATCCCTTATACACAAGATGCGCTTCCAATAACTTTTATATTCTCTTTCTTTCTTGATATATTCATGAAATTGCTCATCATATGATTTATAATTAATCTGTATGTTGAATATTTTTGCAACTTTCAAATTGATATCATCATATTAATCTATCACTTTTTGATTTGTCCTTGTTCAAACAAATTTTTAGACCATTGTTTTTCTTTCCTAGAATATTTTTTACTTATACATACATAACATTCAACATTCTTTCCAAGCATCTATGTATTTATGAAATATATCCTAATTAAACACCTGATAAATGTATTCAGGGTCTAGCTAAAGATCACGAGGAGGAGGGATTAGAAGATGATACTACTGAAGAAGTTATTGATCCTTGGGGTGTCATTAATAAACCACTTAAGGAAGCATATTCAATCTTTTAAAAGTTGAAAGAAAGTTTGTGAATTAAACATTAAACTTTAATAGCTCATGTTGTTAGGATTTTTTTCATGTACAGGAATGAGATACAACAAGGGAGGGCAAGAAATACTTTTTCTAAAAGCTCTACGTGCTAATGTCTGAAGAATCTTAGCCTATCCGCATTTCTCAATTGGTCTTTTTCATTTTAACATAACCCTGCTCTTAGTATGGCTGGTGTCTTAAATTACTTTTAGTCCACGTATAGTAGTAAGGTGTATATTTGATGTGCTGAAAAATATAATATCAATTGAATTTTGAATATGCTTATTCTGAAGGTTGTAAACCAACGTTCCCATTGGATATCCGAGTCTTTATTTGGAAAGTATATTCCAATAGTTTATCCCTGTCATGTGTGCTACACTGCCTATGCTGATGAACGGGATATCAAAGAACATTTTAGGTACCTTTATACTTTTTGTTATGTTGTCAATAGTGCTCTGAGGGATAAGATCCAACTGCCTATCTATGACACGTGTCCTTATATTACCTATGTATCTAATGAATGGAATTATTATTTCTTTATTTTGGGAAGGTTTTCAAAAATCGTCGAATGAACTTTTTTAGTACCTATCAAAATCATTTTGAGACTTACTTTTTATAAGTTGAGTTGACACTCAATGTACTTTTAGAGTAGCTTTTGTTTATATAATAGTCCTAAAAGTATTGTTTTTTTTAGTGCCACACATCAGGATGTAGAAAACTTGGTAGAAAATGGACCTTTATACAATAAAGACAAGGTAATTTATAAATGCAAAGCTTTTAATTCTAAGATAAAGTCAAATAGCGTTTAATTAAAGTTTTAATTTCATGAAAGCCTTATCACAAATAGTTGGTATTGTCTATCCAGAAACTTTTAATTTATGACTTCTTGGTAAATACTATAACTTCTTTTTTTGTTGATATATGCTAGGTATTAATTAACTTCTTTTTTGTTGATATATGCTAGGTATTAATTTTAAGAAATCAATATTCAATCAATCTTTTCATTTGTTCAATAAAAGATTAAAATTTCTTTAAATTTTCTTTTAGGATTGTTACAGTTGTCCAGTATGTAAGAAAGAAGTGTGTAGAAACCAAAGAAACTCAGTATACTTTACCTATCACCTACAAAAATGCCAGGGGAAAACATTTACAGTCAGCAAGAGCTGTCCTAAGTGCAACAGGAATGATAATAAGCTGTTTGAATTGATTCTTTAAATTTCAAAATGTTCAATTATTATACCTATGATTATTATTAGGTATACATTTTAGTGTAAAAAAATTAGGAAGGATAACAAATACTACCTACATTTTATCCTGCGGTTATGAAACAAAACTACCTATAAAAATTATTGTTCACTTATTTCGTACCTACACGTTTGATTCTGATTGATCCTATTTACAACTAAATGATTACAATTGGCAGGCAAATAGGAACAGTCAACAAACTACTAAGAAAAGAAAGAATGCTAGCATCCCCCTTTTTCTTTGTTCATTAAAGACTCTCTCCCTTTATGAAATGACTGATTTGTGATAACTAACATGCTTAATTTCATGGATAAAATTATCCAGATCTTTCAACAAGTACCGAAGCTACATGGCCCATCAAAGGAATAATTGTGATTCAAATGAGTTTCTATGTCATATTTGCTCTGTGGTAAGTATTGTTTTATTTTTAATTACAAGGATATTGCACATGACGAAAAAATATATTTTTATAGTTAAAAATGTTAGTTTCCCTGTTAACTTTCTTTGGGTATTTTAAAATCACAACACTCTACCTACCAACCTAAAATGTTTTTTTTTTCGAAATTTTTTAAAATCAAGAAATTTATTTGACTTTTTGTTCAGGGGCTAAAATCGCGACAGGATCTTGTACGACACGTACAATACGTCCACTCGGATGCCCGACCTTTTGCTTGTGACAAGTGTCCAAAAAGATTCAAGAGAAAGGCAGATCTTGGCATTCATGAACAGTCACACAACACTATACTTAGCTTCAGTTGTGAGGTAAATAAAAGTTTACTCGGGGACGCCCAAGGAGGAGAGAGGAGGAATTTGGGTGCAGCTTACAACTCCCCCCTCCAAACAAAGTTTGAGTAACCTAGGCAAGGCACCCCTAAATTTTTTGAATTATGATTTTACACCCCCTACCCAAAAAAATTCGGCGTCATTGTGTTGACTATATTGTTTTCTTGTAAAAGAATAAAGAACAACAATAGAAATAGCAGAATATATTTTTATGTGCTAAGTAAATTATATGAACCTATTTAATATTATCTTGTCTGTTAATGTTAGTTTGTACAAAAGAATGTGTTACAAAAATATTTTTTTTTAGCATTGCGGAAAGGCATTTAATCAGAAGAGAGCTTTGAGAACACACATACAAACCCATTTAAGCTACCTGGATAAACCACATCAGTGTACATATTGTTCTATGAGGTAAACTCTTGTTATTTATGTGAATAATGACTTACCAATAATGTCATCTTTGGTACGCTTACAGGGGCAAAATTTCTTAGATGAAAAAATCAATTACTGTTTTATATAATAGCCTTGAATCCACTAATACTTTAATTTAGAAACTAAATATCCTAAAACCATCACTGGACCTTTTATGAGGTTACCCACAAAAAAAATTTTATTGGTTTAGTGGTCAACTAAGCAAACAAAAAAAACCTTACTACTTTTATAATAGGATTTAGTTAATTGGTGGCTAAAGTGTTCATGTTTCTCATGTTACTTTTGTGTGTTTAGGTTTGTAAGAAAGCAGACATTAGACAATCACATGTCAACCCATGCGGAGACTAAAAGATTTGCATGCGAGGTAAAACCAACATTTTACTAAATCTGCTGCGCTACAATGGAAATAGAATTGTCATTTACGTGGATATTATGACAGGGGAAAAATTGACGTCGAGGACATCACTTATAGGTCAGTTCGTTCATCAAGTAGGAGGGGATAGGGTTGATGAAGTATCGTTATTTTTACCCACATCTGTGACGTAACACGCATCGCATCCGCTCGTTGTCATTAAAAATTATTCTTACTGTTGCTATGCCAGGTGTGCTACATAAATATTTAGAGTAGGGGGAATGCAATAAATATTGGAAAATTAAAAGAAAATGGAAATAATATACTTTTAGATTTGTGGTGTACGAGTAAAAACAAAAGATGCCCTACGATCCCACAGGAAAAAAGTGCACAAGATGACAGGACCCTTGCCGCCCACCGCCGAAATGATCCACGTAGAAACGTTGCCCGCCGTGGCTGCCAACACCGTTATTTCAAACTCTAACGTCAAGGAAATTGCACTTTTATGAAATAATAACACTTATTCAAAGAAAACTATTTTAGTTTTTTTTTATATAGCTAGCTCAAAATCAGTTAAAAGTTATTAGTGTGTTTGATTATAATATTCTCATTCAAAGGGATTAGATTCAACCAAAGTGAAAGCTTGGTATGTTTCTCCGATAAATTTCAAATAATCATATATGTTGTGACAGGTGTAGCTTTTCTAACAATAAATTCTACAAAAAATCACGAAACCTTTTAAAGTTTTCTACAAAAAATCATTGTGTTTCATTTAACAGAAGAGGGGTGGGTAAGAATGGGAGGAAAAGGGAAGGGGGTTGTGGGGAAATTTTCCATTAGAATTGTTTGTCAGAATATTGTTCTCTTTTCCCTGATTTTGTGATGCTTATTGGCTGTAAGCGATTGAATTATAAATCAACAAGCATAACCTATTGAATATAATTATAAAGTGCAATATTTTACTAGGAGGAACATGTCGAAATAGTTCATTTTCCATTGTAAAGAAATCATTGAATTGAAAAATAACTTTTATTACCTATAGAAATTACAAATAGCTTATAAACCAAAATAAAATATGGAATCAAATGTATTATGTTTCTGTTTAACAAAGTAAATTATGTGTCATGTTTGTTATTGAATGAGTTATTGAATTTTTTTTCTGTTTTATTTCATTGATGATAGATTATATTTAATTAAATTGTAAAACAAAATGGTATATTTCAGATAAAAACAAAATGGCGGGTAAAACTAAAAAGCCGCGAAAATATCGGGAGAGTACACTTGCTAATTGGAAGCAACTTTTCCCTTGGATGGAAATTGTTACAAATCAAGAAGGTAAATTCATAGATTAAAATCTCTAGGTAAAGCAGATGTCAATTTACACTTAATATTGTGAATTTTTACCATAAAACGTAGTCTTGTCATGTATGTTGAAAATTTTTTTCTTCAAAATTGCCTAGAGAGAATTTATTTAGTTAATAAGGAATAGATTTTGAAGTATTATTGAATAAACAACATAAGATTTTGGTCGTTTCTACTATCTATTGCTCCTTTAACCTTCCTAACATTTTTGTTTAAATACTTTGAAGTTATTTTTTAGTAGTTCTTAAAAAATTAACTGAAAATTTGTACAGATCTCGTTCATGGGTACATATCCTTTTCATTTGTTTAATTCTTAAAATTAATACAACTTGACGTTTTGAAAATTTAAGGGGAAGAATCCAAATATGATGCTTCTTGTCCAACATGTAAAATAACACTGAAGTTAAAGCACACACAGCTTGTCAGACACCAGAGTTCTAAAACTCACATGTAAGTTTTTTTTATGCCTATTTGAAAAAAGGGATAAGAACTGTTTTTGCCTACACACATTACTGGTTTTATCCAGAAGTTTTTCAAAAGTTTCATGTTTTATTAAAAGGGGTAGTTGCACGAAGTGCATTTAAACCTGAATTTAGTGAACTGCATATTTTTTATGTTGAATAGTTTAAACTACTTATACAGGACATATTTGAAAGAATTTCAATTTTCTACCATCAAACGTTTTAAATGCACTTCATGCAACTATCCTTTTAAACAATGTTGGTGTAATTATTTTTATATCTACTTTTTTTTATTTTAGAAAATTAACTGGCTATGAAGAAAGTAAATCTAAAAAACAAACCTTAATTAAAAATGATGAAACAGTAACAGCAATTGAACAAACTAATGTCGAAGATAATGAAAATACAAATGAGCAAGATCAAGAAGAACATATTGAAGGAAAGCTCTTGATTATTCATTTCTTGAGTGGAAAATGTCAATTTTGATTTATACGAACGTAGTCCGTATAGGGCAGCTTGTCTCTGGCTGCTGAATTCCAAAATTTAACCTGCTGTGGTTTTAGCTGTTAAAAATGATAAAAGGAGAGTGAATAATGAAACCTTGAGATACTTGGAACATTTAGAGTAAATTTTTTTTGTAAAATTAATATTCCTTTTTAAACAACTAGTCCTTGTTATTGAATTTTTTTTTAAACCAAGAGCATTTGATTGTAGAATCCATAGTTGTTCACAATTCTGACTGGCCCACTGGTACCCAAGTTATCTGTACACTTGATGCTCCTGTTGTTAGCCAAGCAGCAAGAACAGACATACATGACTCGTTTGTCAGAATTCTTGCAGTTAATCCTGAGGTTGTTAGTCAGGTTAATTTATACACTTCAAATTATATTTTTTTTATCATATTAAAATCCTTATCTTAAAAGTTGATATTCATTATATCCTGTTACACTTTCTGCAAATAGGATGTAAAGCTTCTTTGAAAAGTAATTTTCTGTTGGTCCAGTGGTTAACAAGATCTAACACCTCTTATATATGCACTATCACATACAATCGCATGTATCCACTAAAAAAGTTAAAAGAAATGTAAAACTTTATTTCGATTTTAGGATCATAATATAGCTGCTACCCCGTTGATAATTGTAAAAAATGAGGAGGAAAATATTTCAAGCAAACAAACTCCAATCGTCATTCAACGACCATTCCACATAAACAGCTCAGTCAGCCAGCGGCCACACGTCAAAACAGCCGCCAGAAAAATGGGATCACATGTTGTGACGTCACAAAGCATTCCAATATCATATTCATTGCCAGTGAATGAACGGTTACTGCAAACAAATAAAAATTACCAAATAAACAAGCATTCCCTCCTCAAAAAGGTAAATATTGTCCTTTACGTGAAAGTATTGCTCTGCACTGTAAAGAAAAAAAACTGATAGATTTAAGTAGGTAGTAAAGAATAAAATTATTATATTCTAAAATGACGTTTTTATATCCTAGCTACACCCTTAAAAAATATATATAGATATATAATAAACTCTTTACTTGTTGAAGTTGCCATTGTTTTATTTTCAGGATTTTCTGAAGCTTAATTACCCAAACAGACAAACAATAATAGTGGAAGAAAAAGTAAAGGATGACCCAAAATTCTTGGATTCCAACGCATGGCCGGAGAACGAATACATTGTACCAGTTGATTCCAAGGAACAAGACAAGGTTTGCTATTAAATACCTCCAACAGACATCATACTATTTCCACGAGTTTTAAATACTAATCTAGAAATGCATGCTATATACCTATGCATTTAAATTATTACTCTGGAACCATTTGATGACCCATGATGCAGCCTTTTGGGAATTTTATGTTTTATGGGTATAAACTAACTTTTAGTTTAGAAGTCACTCCCCAAACCCCGGGCGCTCAAAAACCCCCTTAAAATGAACGTAACCTTAACTATCTTACCAATTAAATGCATGCTATTTTATGAAATTTTTACATACTATTGAGTACTATTCACTTTTTTCCTGTATACTATTTTGAAAGAAAGGCAGTACCCAGCCTGTATATTGAATGTCAAAAAAACCTTTTGGTTTGCTTGTCAATGTGAGTAACAAAAATATGTAATTTATATTTCATGAATGTTTATCTAGAAACCATAACAAAAACATAAATATTTCAAATGACGTAATTTAAATTTCTGGAAAATAAATATGAAACTTTTTCGTGGTAGAATTAAATTGTGCTTTAAATTGTTTTCAGTTTTTTGGAGGCAGATTTATTTTATGTTTTATCAAAGAAATTTTTATATAAGTACACTTTAAACTTCCTACAAACTAACACAATTCAAATAACATTTCGCTATATGATTTAGAATGTACCTGAACAGCCGCAAGTGGCCATGATTAGATCAAGCTCACAATATCCAGAACATTTACGAGTGGAGCTTGAACAACGGTTGCTGTTTGGCAAGGGTAGTGACGTCATTTGGCGCTGTGGACACAAAGAAAATGGCGGGAAAGATATGGACACTGTTGCCAGAGAGACTAGAACTCAGTTTAATGCACATAAGTTTGTTCTGGCCTTGAATTCTAAGGTCTTTCAGGTAATCATACTTTTTTATTCTAAATACTACAGAAAGAGCTAGTTTTAAAGCCAATAATAGTTATTTCTTTCATCGTATTATAAACCGCTTTCCGCGGATATAGAATGTACAATTATAAGATTAAAAC
>LS054321.1:23630-34658 GCA_900241095.1 Acartia tonsa | reverse complement strand
TGTGTTTGTGTGTTTGTATGTTTGTACCGAAGGATCTCGCTAACCGCTGAACCGATCGGGTTCTCCTTAACAGGGTAGCATCTCAAAGGTCCCGGGAAGGTTTATAACTATTTTCTTGTGGGGTGGGACATTACAATCAGTGAACTTAATGAACCAACCAATCAAAATTAATTAAAAATCACAAAAGTTCTTAAATAATCGAATAAGAAAACGTTATCATAAAACTTTTGGTACTTGTTTATTAAACCGCCCAATGTCCCTTCCCTACCTGCATTAACGTGATTTGACAATAAAGTAACTAATCTTAAATCATAATCCGTATAAAACGCGATAAGTTTTCAATTATTACGCATTAAAATTTCCTATAAACTTTAAATCTGATGTAATATTTTTTAAAGTTGGCTTATATTATTTTTTTTCCTTTTATATATATAAAGAAGATATATGAAAATTTGTAAGGCAAATAAACTATAAAGAGTTTATGGGAAATAGATAAAAATTTTACAGCTGGCTTAAGAAAACTTTAAGAATCGTTGACCCCCATCCATCTACCCAGGGATCTAAAGGGATAAGACAATAGTCGATATATTGATGTACATCCAAAATGATGATGCACAAAATTACCATTTCTGTAGATTAAGATTATTGGTAAAACATTCGGACACTCAACTTAATGAAACAACAAATCAAAATTCAACCAAAGTTCCCAAGGTTGTCAAGTCAAGGAACAGGAAAACCTTATTGGAAAAAATAAAAAAATAAAAAAAATAAACAGCCAAATGTCCCCTCCCTGCCTCCCACCACAACTCATTTCATTTAAAATCTGTCTAAAAGTTTGCCTCTTGATTTAATAAGTTGAGAAACAAGGATGGCAGCAAATAAAGAAACCCAGCAGAAATACGTGGAAAATGAAAAAGGTATATAGGATATTCGCATGCATATATTGACAGGTTAAAATATGTCGTCAATTAAGTTTGCTAATATGAACCTCATTTATTGGTTAGTTTGTTCATCCAGTAGGAGGGGAGGGGATGGGGGTAAATGGTGTATTTATATATGTACATTACAAATTATATATTATTCAAAATAATGTTTAAAATTTAAAGATTTTCCGAAAATTAAATTGCAAACAAAATTTGAGTAAAAACATATGCCCTACTAGGTTTGAATTAACTCTTCTGATTTATTATAGAGAGGAATCAAGGGTTAAGACAATGGACGATTAATTGATGGACACAGGATAAATTACGAAAGTAGTTATTTCTCGCATCGTATTATTAACAGGTTTCCGCGGATATAGAATGTACAATCATAAGATTAAAACCAGTTTCTTGAAGCCCCGAGGTGCCGAAGGCACGGGCTAAAACTGGTTTTAATCATATGATTGTACATTTTTATATTCGTAGAAAACTTGATATGATACGATGCTAGACATAGTTTTTTCGTATGGATGAGAACCGGTTCCTATCCACCGGATTCGAATGAATACGAGAAACAAAATGATTTATTCTGTGTTTAAAACTATTGCTTCAAAAGTAAAGTCTCAAAAGATATTACACCAAAAATACAGTTTATAAAAACTTTGGGTACTAGTAAATCTACAGTCCAATGTCCCCTCCCTCCCTGTAAATATCTTACCTTATTGCTAGATAGACAATCAGTAGTGCCTTCGATTGGAAATACACATGTAGAACTCCTAAATAATAATAACATTTTTTAATATTCAATATGAAAGAGCAGGGATCTAAAGAGATACGACAATTGCCAATAAATTAATGTACATTCCCAATGATGATACAAAATTATCCCTTAATTAAAATCAGTGGTTAAAACGTTAGAACGCTCAGTTTAATGAACCAACAAATCTAAATTCAAAGAAATTCTTCATACGAAGAAGAAAACGCTATTATAAAACTTTGGGGACTCATGTAGTTAACAGTCCAATGTTCCATCTCTCCCTGACAGCCACTAGTGTTACTTGCTGCACATGAACAGGTGAGAAGAATTGTATGAATCAATACACAAATATATAATACCTAATTATGGAGAAGCTGTACTGCTACATAATTTCTGATGAACATGGACAGACATACGGACATACCCTAGTTATAGATCAGCTTTGCTGCTAAAATTCTTACCTGCTGCACATGAACTTGTGAGAAGAATTGTGTGAATCAATACACAGATATATAATACCTAATTATGGAGAAGCTGTACTGCTATAATTTCTGATGAACATGGACATACATACGAACATATCCTAGTTATAGAGTAGCTGTGCTACTATTATTCTTACCTGCTGCACATGTACAGTCAGAAGGACATACTATAGTTATCGAAAAGCTATACTGCTAAAATTCCTACCTGCTGCACATGAACATACAGACGGACATTCCCTAGTTTTATGGAGAAGCTTTGCTGCTAAAATTCTTACCTACTGCACATGTACAGTCAGAAGGACATACGATAGTTATAGAGAAGCTGTGCTACTATTATTCTTACCTGCTGCACATGAACATGTAAGAAGAATTGTCTGAATCAATACACTGTATCTTGTTTTTCTCATCGTCCTAAAATTAAATTATTTATTAGATGCAAATCTAAAATTTTATTTATTACTACAATAAGAGGTATTTTCGAATTACGATGGAAAATAACATTATTGGTTAAAAAGGTATGACACTATTAGTTTAAAACAAACCAAACAAAAGTCAATAAAATTAGCCAAAACTTTGAATACCATTGTAATGTACAGTTCATTCCCGTTCTATAATAATGCTTTATATTAGCAACAAATTAGGTGGAGTGAGGGAGTAGGAAAGTTCGCCACTTATATTGTATTAATTTTTTTTTAAATTGTGGTAACCCCCTGGGCCCTCCCCCCTTCCCTCAATATAGTTATAAACAATCCGAGGACCTATGACAAACTTCTTGTAACTGAAAATGATATCGATTCGGCGGTCAGAGATATAATTCGGTACAAACCGACAGTAAGACATCTTGTTACTTTTCTGTAAGGTTTACACTTTTCTTACAAAGCGAAAATCTTGCAAAATAACCAATAGCTTTATTAATAAATATTTTCCCTATTGTTTTTACTTACATAGAGAATGAGATAAGTCTATATACAATCATCAGACCGTATTATTAATTACTGATAAGCTAACAATAACAAGTTTAATTATATACAAAGCAAGGGTAAAAAGGCTACTGAAAGTGTATTGATTAATATCTGAGATATGACTATATTGTATTATCCTCAAAATAAGAAGTTTGATTTTGAAGACCTTTAGCAAAAATAACAATTTATAACAAAACTATAAATAAAGAAGCAACTTAAAATAATCTATTTTTTAAATTTTTGGACAATGGGCTGTTTATTACATTAGCCCCCAAAGTATTATACTAACGTTTTCTTATTTGCTTGCTTAACAATTTTGGAAAATTTTATTGAATTTTGATTGGTTAATTAATAAGTTGAGTCTCCAAACCTTCACTACTGTTTAAAGGAATAATTTGTGTACCATCATTTGGAATGTACATTAATTTATCTGCCATTGTCTTATCCCTTTAGATCCCTCACTAGTGAAAGTGTATATGTTGATTAATGTCTGAGATATGACTGCATTGTTGTTTTATCCTAATAATTATAGAGTAGCTCCACTACTAGTGAAAGTGTATATGTTGATTAATGTCTGAGATATGACTGCATTGTTGTTTTATCCTAATAATTATAGAGTAGCTCCACTACTAGTGAAAGTGTATATGTTGATTAATGTCTGAGATATGACTGCATTGTTGTTTTATCCTAATAATTATAGAGTAGCTCCACTACTAGTGAAAGTGTATATGTTGATTAATGTCTGAGATATGACTGCATTGTTGTTTTATCCTAATGGTCGGATATGTATAATAGCTTTTTTACCCCTTGTAATACAAAACAACGAGAAGAAAAGTAATTATTTTGTAAAAGTATAACCTTTAGTCTACATTTATTACTAACAGCTACGCCTCAAGAGTCATCTACGGGTACTTAAGTTGAGGGAGAATTGAAAAGTTAAAAAAAAATCTTTGGAGGTATTTCGTTATTGGCATAAACTGAAATGAATGTGTTTCAGTATACTATCTTCTTTGTCATATTTTTTTGGTTCAAATGTAAAACCATGTTTTTTTACCATTCATCTACTACTTATATGTGTATATTCTTCCTTAAGTATTATTGTTGGTAAAGCAAATAACAAATATAAATTTATTTTGTAGTCTTCAACTGTTTTTGTCTAAAAATGCCTTTTTTAGTTGTTTTTGTGTCTTTTCTTACTAGTGGACACAGATTAATAATGATTGTTGATTTTTATGAAAAACATAAAATATATCATTATAATAAAATAACAGAATGTCTGTCTGTTTGTCTGTACCAAATGATCTCGCTAACCGCTGAACCGATCGGATTCTCCTTTACAGGGTAGCTTCTCATAGGTCCTGGGAAGGTTCATAACTATTTTGGGGAGGGTACCACCAACACTCCTAAGAGGAATCGCCCTAAAAAAAAATCCCGCACCCAAAAAAATTAACTTCAATTTTTTTAACTAAAAATAAAAATGAGGGGCGTCACCCTCCTTTACAAAAAAAATCCCCCACCCCCAAAAATTTTTTTTCTTAAATCTAAAATAAAATAGATAATAAAATAAATGGTCATCAAATTCAACACCCTCCGTCACAAGTGCCCCTAAAGGCCTCTAGGGGGCGTATCCGCTAGTCCTTATAGAAAAAGTAACAGGATATTCGTGTCTGTATGTTAATAGTTAAAGAGTATATTGTATAATCCAGAGAAAGGAGGGGGACATTGGACTGTAAATTATTATGATACCCAAAGTTTTATAAACAGGATCTGTCAAATCTTTGAGTACTTTATCAAATCTTGATTAAAACTTAATTTTCAAACTTTTCAACTAATCCTCATATGGGTGGCTTTATTTGTCATTATTGGAGCTTTAAAACATATTCTTTTCCCTACCTATTGCATTGATAACTCCAAAGAATATAAAATTAGATTGTATTTGATAATTTAAAGAAGAATATAACAAAACAAAGAGGATAACGCCAAATAACGTTCAAGTTCAGTAGACTCATTATCCGGTGTAGATAATTAGATTATCTTTATGCCCTTTCGCTTACAAAACGACGTACGGACGGACAAACACAGTTAGTCATAGAGTAGCTTCGCTACTGAATAGTAAAAGAAAAATATGATAAATAACGTTCAAGTTCACTAGACTCATTATCCGGTGTAGATAATTAGATTATCTTTATGCCCTTTTGCTTACAACAACTATTTATGCGTATGCATGTTTATTGCTTTTTTGTTCTACAATATCTTTATAAAAGATAATATTATGCAGCCTTGAAAATTATTTACATCAAAAAAGCAGAAAGAATAAAATCAATTTTAAATAAAATAAAATGAAATAATAAGTTTTTTTCACTTTCATTAACCTAAAGGGATAAGACAATTGATGATAAATTTATGTAGATCCCATGATAAATAAAATTTCATCTTCTGTAGATTAAAATCATTATTTGAAAGATTTGAACACTTCTATTTTGGAACAAACCAACCAATAATGATAATAAGTAGTATCTAAATTTGGGGCAACAAATAAAATATTGTGATTATAAAACTATGGGTACCTTTGCAGTTTATAATGTTTCCTCCCTCCCTTAGTTAAAGAGTAATAACTTCCCTCCTCTTATACTAAAATAGGGAGTCTGTCTGTGCTTGACTTGGCACTTTACGGGAAACCGCTGAAAAGAAAAAACTTACTTTGCCCGGCTGAAAACTGAACCCGACATTGGTCTTGTTCCTGATTCCTAAAACATATTTTCAAATTAATCATAAACATATTAATAAATAAAGTTCAAGAAAGTAAAGTTAGTGTTTATGAACAAATTGCCAATAAATGGTTACATAGTAACAACCAGATGTTTCGAAATTAAGCAACAAATTCATTTTTATCTATAATACAAAGTAGAACGGTGTCTGTCTGTCTGTTTGTAGCGAAGGATCTCTCTAACCGCTGAACCGATTGGGTTCTCCTTTACAGGGTAGCTTCTCATAGGTCCCGGGAAGGTTTATAACTATTTTATCTAAAATACGAAAATCTGGTTTGATTTAACCTCTTGGGGCTTCGCCCTTAGAGGCTAGGGGTGAAGCTGCTAGTCTATTATATAAAGTAGTAAGGTTTTTTACCTTAAGCTTAAGATTTTAATAACTACTTAGCTTGGGACGATTGATTTTAAGCTTTTTCTAGCAGCCCTTTTCTGCCCCTTTGAATACATATCTCAATGCTAGAGAAAAATGCACATAATCCCATCCTGCTTCTGGTTTTTATAAATAAAACTTATTATTATTGTTATTAAATGTTATTTTTTTCAAGAACCTTTTAAAACTCATTAATTACTCCTCATTATTGGAGAAATGTTTATAACACAATGTTATTAGAAAATTCCAAAACATTAGGTAATTCAGGGGTAACATTTCTTATAAAATAGATAATAAAGATAATAATTTTTTCTTTCTACTTCATTTTTAATTCCCTCTTTAATTCCCTATAATTATTCCATTTATAATATCTTATAGAAAGTAATAAATTGAAAATTATTTGATAGTGGATGAGAAAATAGTTTCACACCAACCATGCTAAGACCAAGTCAATGGAGACTTTGTTTTCAATTATTAGCTCTGGCAATTTTCATATTTCAAATGATTCAATCTGTTGTGAGATACATGCAGTTTCCAGTAGTTATTCAAACATCTGTTTTACCTCTTCTTGAAGAACACAAATTACCAGTTATATATATTTGTCAGGAAAGTCAATTTAGCTATTTAAAAGCCAATGAGAATGGCTACAAATACTTCTCAGATTACTTGTCGGGTAAGATCCAGAATACTAATCATTTGGGTTGGATGGGATCAAATGAAAGCATCACTGCAGAAGAGCTGTTTCATTATCTCTATGAGACAGATTACACTGATATGCTAACACAGGAGTTTAACAACTGGCTTGTTCCAGAAAGGAATATAACAGAAAACATAAAATTTTTGTTTCCTCATGGCTTCTGTAAAGAAATAAACTACACCAACAGCTTTAAGTTTTGGCAAATGAAGACCAAAACTCATAGAAAAGTTTTATTAGTTGATCCCAATCGCAAGAACAACCTCAGAACTGAAGAGAATTCTCAAGCTTGGATGAGTGTAGGCCCAACTTCTGGTGGACTTTTTGAAGCTGCCAACTATGAAATCAGTATTGATATTGAAAATAATTTGCTTAATGATGGTAAAACATGTATCAATTATGATAAAAAGAGGTTCTCATATGGTGAATGTATTGAGAATGCTGTCAAAGATCAGCTTATAGAATGGTATAACTGTGTACCTGTTTGGTTCAGAGCTCCTTATTATCAACAACTGTCTAGTAGTGGTTATCTTCAATCTCCTCCTAAAAATCAGTGTACTTTGCCAAATAAACCTTTCTCTGACAAGGATAAACTTCAAGCTATAACTTTTCAACTTTGGCATTTAGTTATAAATCAAGATTTGGAATGTATGAAAGCCTGCCTACCTCCTTGTATGGTTATGAATATAAGGCCCAGACTAATGACATACCGGGGAAATTTTAAAGAAGAGGCACTTCTTGAGCTTGTGTGGATGAATCAAGTTACCATTAAGAAGGCTACACACAGCATAGAGTTCTTTGATCTGGTTGTTGAGCTTGGCAGTGCTCTTGGCTTATGGTTGGGGTTGTCTGCTGTCAGTCTTTTGGATTCTCTAGTCATCTACTGGAACAGAGCGGCTAAATATTTGAGATTTAAATCAAAATATTAAAACGAAATATTTGATAATAATATTTTGAGTGTCTTTTAGCACAAGCATTTACATAGATATCATATTGTTACCTAATAGTTTTAGACAATTATAAATATCAGTGTCTTAAAATGATAAAGAAATTTAGATATCCACACTAATTTTATAGTGCGCTTTTTTATGTTTTCACATTATCTTTAATAATTTGTGTCTGTATGAGTTGAAATAAAAAATATATACTTATCCGGGAATAGTCCCTGTTATGGCAACGCCCCTTAAAATGGCTTTTTAAAGGTTATTTTAGGTTAGGTTAGGTTATAATGGAATAGGTGATTGCCTTACAGGGTTAGGCAATTGGCCCCGCAGGGTTAGAGCCCCCTGCAAGGGCTAGAAATAGGAGAAAAGCTACTGTGAAAAATATGAAGAATCGCCCCTTAAGGTGTGTTGCCACTAAAGGGACTATACCCACTTATCCTTTTTTAGTGTAAATATTTTTTTTGTTTTACAGGATAGGTATCAATATCAAACCATTAAATATAAATAATTTTTTTCTAGAACCTATTACCACAATTATGTATATGCACTTAAAAATAAATTACCCTTCAACCATTAAATGCTTTGTTGACATGCATAATATATTAGGGAAGACATTTTTTCATCAATTAATGGAAATATAAGACTATTAACATTAAAATAAATGGTATTATCCTCTTAGCAATATTTTTTTCAATCTTTTAATCAAGAATAGATTTATTGGAGAAAATAAACACGAAATCTTGTTTTATTTTGTATGATGACGACAGTTCAAGTAAATTACATACTAGATGCGCATAACAATGGGTAAAAAAAAATATGTTGATACTGTCATTGCAAAAAAGTTTAAAAATCGGACCAGAAATACCATAGATATGGGGAAATATGTAAAACATATAAAAAAAACCAAAAACCTGCTTTAAGGCAGTCTGACCGCCATTGTATCTTTTCTTAAAACGCCAGGAAATTAAATATTAATATCTATAACTGAGAAAATTATATAGGGGAAAATGTGAAAAATATAAAATTAGCCAAAAACCTGCAAAAAGGCTATCTGATCGCCATTGTTGTTTTCTTAAAACAACGGGAAATTTTATTTCGATATCTTTAACTAAAAAAAAATTTGAAAATTGAACCATAAACACCAAAGATATGGGAAAAAATGTGGAAAATATAAAAATAGCCTAAAGCCTGATAAAAATCACCCAACCAAATATAACCTATTAAAAGCCATTTTAAAAATACGACGAATCGCTCCTTAAGGGGCGTTGTCACGAAATGGACTATTCCCAATTTTTCTTGTATTACACTGCTCTATAGTATTTTTTTCCCCTTCATGATGTTTGAGCTTCGCTACTTATGTATATTTCCTTTCCTCTTATCATAATGTTTTGGCATAGTTTTCTTTGTTTTTGAAAATTTGTACTTTTTCAAGAGATAACCAGGAGACATACTCTCTAAATCAGCCAATAAGATAGCAGTGAAGATACATTCCAGAAAATATTTTTGCAATTTTTGTTGCCCGTATCTCGTATTTAATGAAAAGTAAAAAGAGGTTTTTGTCTGCAAAAAATCCCTTACTAAGTTTGACGAAAAGGGGATCAGATGAACCATCTAGATATTTTATATAAATTAGTTTTAAATTAGTCCATTAAAAATTTTATTTCAAGGTTTTGTGGTAAAGATGATGTAAAAGCAAATGATATTCTTGGTCCTGGAGATAAAGATGAAGAGTTAATTCAAGCTTATAAATCCACTAAGGTCAGAGAAACAAATTATGACGTTAGTCTGGCCATTCGTGCCAAAAAGTGAAGCTTTTTCTAGTAAAGCTTCTTTATTTATTGCTTTGTCAGTTAGTAATGCTCTGGAGACAAGATATGTATGAAAGTTTTCATTTTTATATAAATATATTCTTTCATGACCACTGAACTCTTTAAATCACTTTGTCGGTCCATCTATGATTTTTTTCTGCATCGCTTCTTATTAACTTTGTCATCCTTGTTTTCTTATTGTATTTCAAGTGTTTATGTCAACCCTTAGAAAAATTTCTCAAAACAAATCTCTAAAAACTTCATCAAATTTACTACCATTTGGACGTCCTTTGGGTTGGAAATTGATTATTATTAAGCTTTTAAATCTTAATCGTGTATTGTAGGAAAATCAAGAAGACTGTTACCATCACCGTCCTGACAAAGTTGCAGAGATTTCAAAATTTCTCTTTGGTCAAGTAAAAGCTGAGATTTGGGGTTGTAGGTAACTTTTTTCATTAATATACATATTTCACGTCTTATAATTGTTAACTATTAGACTATTGTTCTAATAGCACCAAAATTATGTTTAAAATAGTATATTATATTAGAGTATAACTTAAGTCTTAAAATAAAATAAATACCTAGATATTTTAAATTTTGCAATCCCAGAATTAATTACCTGAGAACTAATTATCTTAGAACATGTTATGAAGGCTTTGAAACTGAAACTGAGCTAGAAAATCATAGAACCAAAGAACATGAAGGTGAAACGATTTTGAATTGTAGTAAATACATTTTTTATAAATAGGTAATGTGGAATTAAACGTCTTAAACACGTTAATTTAAAAAGAAATTAACAAAATCACCTTATACATTACATGAAAGATAGGTAGTTTATTTTACAACCCAATCAAAATTGAACCGTAACATCCAAAGTTTTAAGTTAACTATTGACATGAGATTTTAATCTTTTTTTTTGATGGGGGCACATGTACAATTGAATATTATTAGAAACTTTGTTTTAGGACGAGTAAGACATGGGACCCTGTATGACATGGCAAGCAAGGTGTTTACCTGTCCTGCTTGTAACTTTGTATTCAAGAAATGTCACCTTGTCAAGTTTATTTATCACAGAAAGAAATGTTCAATGGACTCTGAACTAGTAAGAAAATTATGTGGATCTACTGCAGTTCGCGGTAAAATATTGCTGGTAACGAATATTGCCAAAAATCTATGAATTTTAAAGGCTGCTAGCTGCCAAACGGCTGAACGTACAGATCATACCCGCACACCATTTTAAGCGGTTTAAGAAGGCCTACAAATAATCTGGAATAGCCAAGATCCAATGATGCACAGGGAAAGCTTCACTGAAGAAAAAACGCG
>LS054309.1:5796-17024 GCA_900241095.1 Acartia tonsa | reverse complement strand
AAACCGTTTTGAAAAATATTGCTCCTAGTTCGAATAAGATCTCATTAAGTACCTAAAAACAGCTGATTTAGTCAAAAATGTTCATTTTGGTAGGTTATTTGAAAATCATTTCAGACTGAATCAATATTTTTCAAAACGGTTTTCAGATCTGTTATCAGCATTTCAATGCGGTCATTTTGATATGCAACATGCCTGTGTTTGAAGTAATTTCAATTTTTGGTTTTATAAGGGGGCGGGTACATTTTACACCCACCGCGCGCCCGTTGTTTTTGGATTAAAAAACCTCTTTCAAGTTTCTCAGGGTTTTATATTGGCCCATCAACCTTTGCAAATGTCTACTAATGTGAAATTCCAAAATCGACCCACCCTACTGTACAAACTATTTAAATTTTTCACTTCCTTAATTTTAAGAAATCTAGTGAACTCATATAACTGACACATTACACATATTATGTTATGTATATATTTAGTTAAGTTAGTAACAAGTTATATAGAGCTGAGCCAAAATGTAACTGAGAAGGTTTCTGAATCTATAAAAGTGCTCATCATTACACAGTGATCCGTAATTGTCATTTATCGTGCAAAAAAGTATAGGACAAATTATTTTTCATAATAACTGAAGATAAAGCACAATTATTTAAATATAAAATTTTGGGGAAAAAAATCAATGTTTGAATAAATTGATGCATGATTGAATAAAAATCTTCGAAAAAATGACATTGTTATTTTTCATAAAAATCTATTAATCTTCGTTATATTGAACAAGAGGAAAAAATTGTGTTACTCTAAAATAAGAAAAGAAAAATAGTTAATAATAAAATAAATTTCAGGAGCGACATTTCATAGTCGCATATTTTTAACAACAATGCAATTAAAACCATATCAAAGAAAATGAAAAGAAGGTAATAAAATAAATGGAATAGAAATGAATTTCATATTGTCGACAGACCGACGGACAAAACAATGTATAGATTAGATGCGCACAGTTCATAAGAAACATTAACAAAAAATTTCATCTTTATATCTTTAACAAAAGCTAAGAAATAACATTTTCACTTAGCCTTACAGACAGACGGCCGGACAAATTGAGTAAGAGTAGCTTTGCTTTCCAAAGAAGGAAATGTGTAATAAAGTATTATCTATAAGCCCAAAGTTTTTAATCTATTTTTTTGGTGACGTAGCTTCTCTTTAAGTATAGTCTGTGCTCGGTTTTAAAGGGAAACTTGATTTAATTATGATTTATCTAAAAAAGCTCTTATAATTTCCAAAACAAAGTACTAAATTATACTACTTATGCATGTTATCATTCTTGTTTGTTGTAGGATCTTCAAGCGTATGGTGTATTCAGCTGTTACTGTAATTTTCATCTATCTGTTCTATGCTGTTATTTTTTCAGGTAATTCATACTTATTTATGTAGCAAAGCTTAACTATGACAGGTGTGTAGCCGTACGTCCGTCTATCACATTACAAAACTCAATAGTAAAGAATAGGACAATTGACGATAATTTAATGAAGATTAAGTCATTGGTGAAAAAGTTAGGACACTGTTACTTTCTAAAGATCAATCAAATTAATTATACCCCAAAAGCTTTTAAGCTAACGATTGGCAGAACAAATTAAAAATTTGGAGGGCTAAGTGAAATATACACCTAATTTTTATCCGCAACCCCCCTCCCCCCTCAACTACCCTTCCTGGGAAAAAAAATTTATTTTAGGGAGCTTAACAATACCATGCTCTTTTAATAGACTTCATTGCCGTTATATATCTTGTTAATTCTGCTATACTTATAAACATAAATATCCTTGCTGAAATAAAAAAAATCTTTTGATAATTGCCTAAAGATTTAAAGAAACAGAAAAGGGGCCGGGAATAGTTATTTCTCGCATCGTACTATAAACAGCTTTCCGCGGATATAGAATGTACAATTATAAGATTAAAACTAGTTTTTTTAGCCCCGTGGTGCTGAAGGCACTGGCTAAAAAAACTAGTTTTAATCTTATGATTGTACATTTCTATATTCGTAGAAAACTGGATATAATACGATGCTAGACATAGTTTTTTCGTATTCATGAGAACCGGTTCCTATCCACCGGATTCAAATGAATACGAGAAAAACAAGTATTATAACAATCTAAAAACAAAGCTTATAAATTAATATTAAAGAATAGTTAATAAATCTTGAATATCAAAATATTAACGCTTTAAAAACTGATAATGATGAATTTAAATACTATTAAAACTTTAAAATGAACGTGCAAAATACTTAAATTGTAATTAATGAGTAGGTTTGCTACATAAATTGTTGTAAATCATGAATTGACGTACAGGACCTAATTCTAAAAAAACGTTGCTTCTAAAACATGTTCTATTTATTGAATGCTTGGTAAATACACAAAAATTATACCTACATGCGTCATACTTAATACTTTTAATTGACAAATAATTAAAAAAATGACACTAGCTGTAAAACGTTTAGACTGGTTAATAATTAATAGGATTAAGGTTAGGAAGAAAATGAGAAAAAAACATTGTAGGTTTTTTTTCAGGCTTTATAATATTTTCTTTATTGATAACAAGTACAAGCATGCTATTGTGTTATGAGAAGAAAAATTATATTCAATTGGATGTCCATTTTTATTGGAGGTTTTTTCATGGGATTAAGTTTCAAATTCTGAAACATCCCCTAGTCAAAAAATTAAAAAAAAACATGTTTCTTTATGATTAATACTTTTTCAGACTGACCGGCGCGGGGCGGATGACCAGCTACGCCTGGGCGAGGACGAGAGGCCAGGTATGAGTGGTCAGTACAATCCAGCCGTGTCAAGCTCCAGCGGATATGGGCCTGGCTCTGGCGGTCACAGCGCTCAGGTTAGTCTACCAGTTAGATCATACGTTGTATAATTAAAATAAAAAAACAAGCAAGCTTGTCGAAGCTCTTTATAGTGCCCATAAAAAATTACGTCATACAATAAAAATGCCCAATGAAAGGCCAATACAAAACTAAATTACCAGTGGCAGGCCAGTATACATTTTAATTGATCAATGGAAGGCCATGATGACATCATTTTTATAGGCACTATAAAAAGCTTGGGAAGGTAATGAGTTCGAGTCCCGATCCAAATTATGTTACAGCTAAAGATGACAAAAATAGTTCTTAAAAATACATTTTAAAATTATTCGGAAATGCCTTGATCCAAAAGCAGACAAAATTCAATCATAAATAAAAGGTAGTTCTGTATGTTATCATAAGACAGGTCCTAAGTAAGCCCAGGTCAATTGAAGAATAAGTGCTTGATTAAAATTGCGAAAAAGATTCCTGAATGTTTGAAAAACTATTTTGCCTCCAACTTTCCGTAAGTAATAAAGATCATTAATGAGACAAAATGCACATTAAAAATTTAAGTTCGAGGTAACATAGTTTTATCTGATGTTGATTTGAAAATTGTTTGCTGATTGCGTGCTTGTGTGCTAGGCTGGAGTACCACCAGATCTTGTTGAGGGTAGCAAGGATATGGATAAGCATAACCGACCACCTAAAATGAAGCCAGATCTTTCGGTAATACTTTTAGTGTAGAAAAGTATTTTTTTGTTAACCTAACTTAACTTTGTTTTATTATCATTTATGTTTTCTACAAAGAAGTGTGTTCTTATTGTGTAGTATAGCTCAAGCCGCGCGTTTTTTGGGACATGCATTTATGTTTTGTTTAAAGAACGTGTCCTAACTTTTGTGATTTTTTAAACCCATTCTTGACGAGCTCCCAATTTTCAAAGTTTTGATTAAACGGGGTTCAACAACATAGATTTTTACAATAATTACTCAACAGAATTTAAAAATTAAGGTGTCAAATTTAAGATCTTACTATTTTTGTTCATAATGGCAATTTTCTTTTTTTGTTGCGTTTTAGTACCTTAAAACCAACTTATTTAAAAAGAACTGAAATAAATTACTTAAAAGATAAGAGGTCTACAAAAAAAACCGATTGCATATCCAAATTCTATGGATTTTTTTACATCTACTACCTACAAAAGCACGGACTAGCTATTTTTTTTTTACAAATCACAAAAGTTAGGACACGTTCTTTGATAAATAATTCTAATATTTTAAGAGGTCATGTTGTTTTCTTTTTTCTTGTAGTTTTAAAAAAATATAATCTTTGTTTAGTTAAACAGTTTGGACCTGTTATCCCGCAGAAAAGATTTACCCGAGGATTTGGCCTGTTTCCTACTTCAACAAAAACAAAGACAGGTATACAAAAATGGGTATTATCCTCTTTAAAATATTTTTTTTTAATTTTGAAAATGTTTATACCGACATAATATCAGTTAGGTTGAAGTTTTTTAAAACTACAAAGTATATATATATTTTTAATGCGCGATACATTAAAATTACTTCAATTTAAATAGAAGTTTCAAATTCAATTTTTAAATAGGTTAAATCTTTGGGGAAAATGTAAATAGTAGAATTGATTAAATAATCGTACGTCAATATTATTTTTACTTTTTCCTCATTTAACGGTTATATTAGATGATAAGGAACGTATTTTTAAACTTTAGGAAAAGATTTTGAAAACAAGTTTTAAAAAAAGTAAACAAGCCACTTGGCGCGCTATCAAAACTTTAAACATTAGAGGAACAATTATGTATTGAATCCTCTCTATACCCCCTACCACACGCCACCGATTGTGATCTACTATGACACTATTCTAATAATGAAATTTCAGGCCCGTTTGGAAACGACAATGAGGTCCTTCCCCTCGTCCTTGGATATGGACCAAGAGAAACAGGATCTAAAGAGAAAACGTGGCTCACACGAGGTTAGTAAGGATTAGCTATTTTTCGCATCGTATTATGAACAGCTTTCCGCGGATATAAAAATGTGTAATTTTAATATTAAAACCAGTTTTTTTAACCCCGAGATTTCGAAGGCACGGGCTACAAAACTGGTTTTAATCTTATGATTGTACATTTACGATTGGAATGAGAACCAGTTATAATCCACCGGATATAAATCGGTTTCGAATGAATACGAGAAAAATGATTATTAGTTTTAGATAATATAAAAAAGCATCACTACTACGTTCACAATATTCTTGTAGAAAATTAATTGTAAGAGAAAACGTGCCTCTCACGAGGATAGATTCTAATGATAATTAATTTGGAAATTTATTAACAATGTGCTTTTAATTTTATTGTGTTTCAATCAACCTATTCAATAAAAAATGAAAAGAAAAAATTCCATAGGTAGTACAATCAATACAATATGGAACAGTTTTTGTACATTCTTACCTAGCAAACAAGGATTGCAACATCATAAAAGCAAGGCTCAACAAACCAGAAAGAAAAGACCATTGACAAATAAAAAGTACTAATTCAATACCTAACTGTTAAAGGAATCATCACGTCAAGAGCTATATGTTACGTTAGACATCTAATTAATAATAAATTTTTTTAGGACCCATTATCTCATCGAGTAATTGAAAAGAGGCGAAGAGATAGAATGAACAGTTGCCTAGGTAAGATTATTTCTTTATATTATTAAAGTAAAAGAATAGAGGGGGCATGATCTATTTGTTACTCTGCGCCCAGGGTGGGGATCTTGTCCTGCTTTAGCAAAATAAAGACAGCCAAGTTCCTACAAAAGGGCAGAAAGCAATATGCTAGGGAAGGTAGATGTCTGAATTATACATCTATACTTGTACATTTATTTATCATTAAACAAAGACAATTATGGGAAAAGAGGTAAAACAAAAAGAAAAATAGAAAAGGAATAAAACATCTGATAGCGTTACATACATACAAACAAACATCAGTATCTTGTAGAAAAGCTTCACTACTTTAAAACCATCATAAATATAATGTTACTTTCCTAACAAATTAAAATAATGATTGCAATATTTCAGCCGACCTTAGCCGTTTAATCCCGAGCAGCTACACAAAGAAGGGGCGGGGCAGGATTGAGAAGACGGAGATCATCGAGATGGCCATCAAACACATGCGACATCTACAGCATCATCCTTGCCAGGCTAATGGTAAGTCTACAAATTAAGTTGCGCATTTTTTTCGATTGGAACAAAAATGCTCTACATAAAATTCTTGAGTGTTGTTGGTCTGTCAGTTATGGTATTAGCCTGAAAAAGGCACTGGAAAGTCTCATGTGTGACGTCATAAAAATACGTTTAAAACTTTAAATCCATTTCTTTTTGAGGGATTTTCATTCTAACTTCTCCTCTCATCCCCCCTTTTGAGACGCATTTGTATGACGTCACACGTGATACTTTTCAGCGCTTTAACCCTGCATGTTGAACATGAATACCTATAAAACTAAATGATAATTTCCAATTTAAGAATTTCTATTCTAAGCTATCTACAATTTTAAATAATCTAATTATTGTTTTAGAATGTGACATGGTAGACGCCGGAGAAAATACAGTCACAAAAACTTCAAATATTGAGTCTTTCAGGTAAATTTTATCATACTTTTTTGCTAACTAGCGGCTACGCCTCTAGGGGCCTCTAGAGATACCTGAAATTGTTTTTGTCAATCTATGTCAAAATCAGCTATTTACCAAAAATGTTTTCTCTCCACAGGGCGGTGTTTCTTTTTTTTGCGAATTTTCTTGTAAGGGTAGTGATACCCTCCCCCAAAATAGCTATAAACCTTCCCAGGAACTATGCGAAGCTACTCTGTAAAGGAAAACCATATTGATTCAGCGGTTAACAAAATCCTTCGGTACAAACAGACACACAAACATGCTGTGTATTTTTGTGATTATGGTTTGAAAGCAAAGTTTATAAAAAATAACTATTCAGAGTTGGTTACCACGAATGCCTGACAGAGACCATGCACTTCCTGGTGGAGAAGGAGGGTCTGTACGCCGGGGATCCCACCTGTGTCCGTCTCATCAACCATCTACAGAAACATTATGACCAGCTTAATAAGAACAATGGTAAGGATTTTAATTATTATAGTAACTTTCACACAAAGTACCCTGTTCGATACGGAGCAGTATTGTTTACTTCAGGTTTTATTTAATCTTGTTGCGATGCTTATAAACATTAAACAAATCATCGATCCTTATTTTACTCTCTATTTATAAATTCAAGTCAAAATTATATACACTATTATTTTAACTTATAATAAACTTAAATTTTTTTAGCAAAATTATCCCGTGAACATCCTAACTCCAGCCATCCGCATGGAAAAATCTGGTCCTACAAACCAAAAGGTAATTGAAGTTCTGTTCCTATGTATTTTTCAATATAATTATGTATCTTTTCAACTAAGCTAAACAGATGAAACCATCTATTTTGGTCTGTTGATTTTCTTCTCTAATTATATATGTCAGATTTTACACATTGAAAGGTGATAAAAATTTGGGGAGAGAGAGAGAGGTATTTAGATTAAATCTTCTTGAAACAGATATAAAACTCAAAAATCCTAATTAAATTTAAAATAACAAAATCAATTTTTGTAGAAGACAGATCCGAAGAGGGTGTAAAATCTGAAATATCCGAGGAGTCTGGTTACCATTCTGTCAAAACTGAGGAGGAGGGACTCAACCTGAGCACCCACGCGTCCAGCAACAACAGTTTGTCTGGATCTGCGCCTTCATATCACCAGCTGGCGCATGGAGAAGGTTCCAGCTCCAGGTATTTAAGTAGCTTAGTTAGGTTTATGACTATGTGGAGAACATCCAACAGACAACCAACTACTTGATATTATTACCTTTGTGTGGGAGTTTTAACTGTGTATTTTCGTGGTACAGAGCTCCAACAAGTTTTAGGAATCATAATTCTTAATGCAATGCTTATTATTCTATTGGTATTTAAAACCATGTCTTCGTATTTTAAGCAAATTTACTTTGGATGACCGACCTTGAACAGATTAGACCTTCACAGCTTGTGGAGACATTAACATGATCGCTGAAACCAATTTTAACTGTCTTTTTTTTGTAGGGATGTAGACAAAGATCGTCCAGACTCAAGACAAGAATTCTACTCTAGAGAGAGAAAATCTTCTTACACAGAACCAAATATGAAGGTAAATTTTAATATAGAAGTACCTGGCTTGACGGACAGACCCTGGTTGTAGAGTAGGTGCGCTTGTAGTAAGAAGTGGCTAATTTGATGTCAAACTAAGAATCAAATGACACACAGGCCAAGAAAAGGATGGCAAATTCAAGAGTGGAAGGCAAATATCCTTTATTTTGTAGAAAGAAAATAAAAAAAAGGAAAGGGAAGCAAGTGGTCGTGAGGGACAGATATACTAACATTGAATGACTTATAAACTATCTATAAAACAAAAAAATGCCAATACTATCAGAGGAGAAATATTAACCTGACCTTTTATTTAGAATTGTGAGATGGACCAGGACGGACCAAGCGACCTGTCACTCAAAGGCGACAGCATCCATGATTCTGAATCAAACAGATACAAATTCAAATCAAACATCCAGAAAAGATTTTCCCAGCAGGATCCAAGTATCGGCGGCAGTGGAAACAACAACGGCGATTGGCTGTCGTCCTCCAGAGACGGTAGTTCGGCCAAACAGTCCCACGGTTCATCGGCGGGCAACAGCCGTGGCGGTATTGAACAATCTCCTGACTTGGAGATTGGCGGGGGCGGCGGAAGCGATCGGGTACGCATCGCCAGCGACGGGTCGGCCTACGGTGGAAGCAACAGCGGGGCCGGAGTGGGTGAACGGTATCCTAACCTAAGTTTAGACTGTGATATGAAGAGTAGGATGGTGGAGGGGATGGATAGCGGCGAGTGTGAGCACACCAGACAGAAACAGAGCCCGGAGAATATTGCTCCCCTCTCCTCACAACAGTCTCCGAGTGTGCCAATATTTGCTCTAAACTCCCGCGGCAGCTATTACGTACCAATGACAGTAGGCCTCTCCGTCATCTCCCCCTTCATGTCGTTGTACAAGGAGGAGTCATGTCCCATTCTACATCCAGTCACCATCTCAGTCAATTTTCAGGTAAAATATTTCTTCTCTCATAGAATTTATTTGTTTATGTTGCTTAAAACATAAGTGAAACAAGAACAATTATGCATAAAATTAGCGAAGCTGTGTTGGGAAATTTACAATAAAAGTAAATAAGTGGTTTGGGTAGGAATAAAAAGAGGAAAGTAATATACTGACAAGCTTTCGATATAATCTCAATAATTCTATTAATATTGTATTTTAAAAATAACTTAAATTTCAGAGCGTCCACGTGGAGCCGAGACCAAACAATAACACGGCAATGCGCTCAACTCATACGTCGGTTATAAAGCATTGGAAAGATAGAGGGTCGTCTTGATATTCCTATACAAGGTAAATTAGTTTGATTAAATATTTTTTTTGATGACGTAGCTACACTAAACTATGAGATGTACGTCTAAGAGGACCTTATTGAATATTAAGAAAATAAATTCATCATTATTATTGTAGAATAGTTATTTGTTCTTATTTTAATTAGAAATTGTAACTTTTAATTTATAAATATATAAGTTTTAATAAAAGACTTCTGTTTTCTAATATTCTTCTTGAAAATTTCTTGATTTCTTATCATTTTATTTGTTTAGGTTGGCTAAAACAGCTGAACCAGTTTGGAACTTAGTCAATCCAACATCAACAGCTGGTTTAGAGTCAGAACTTACTCAATCAAAAGGCATGGATGACATAACAGTGTCAAAGCCACTGTTCAACATACAAACTCCCTCGGGAAGTCTTAAGTCGTACATCTGTACGGGCGGATTTCCACAAGGTTTTCAGAATAGCGCGGATCTTTTGTCGACGGTTAAAAATGGCGACTGTAGCTGCAAGGATAAATCAGAATTGTTGCCTTGCAAGACTCATCGAAGACATCACACAAAATCAACTCCGGTTGGAAGATACCCTGTAGCTTATGATAGTTTGGAGAAGGTTATTCTCGAGGAGACCAACATACATAATCAAAATACAAGAGCAGACAGGGAACAATCAAAGATTCCAAGTACAGCCAGTAAAGAAAACGGAGCCAACTGCAAACCTGTTTTGCCTTGGGATGCAACAAATCTGAACATGGGCCAAAAGTTGTTAAATTTTGTGTCGCCAGGTGGTGCTGCTGTCGTGGATGCCATTGATCTTTCATTTCAAAACAATGCCTCTTTACCACAATCTCACAATGGACGAGGTATTTCAAACAATGTTGGTAGTATCTAGGATTATTTTTGGATGGTTTCGCTTATCTTTGCTCATGCTTAAAAGTAGAGGTTTCTTAACATAAAACTGAATAATTTGCTCTTATTAGTCCTGTGAAAAAAAACTGATTCAATCAATAGAGAAAATTAAGTTTTTAATAAACATAACACCTCACAAAAGTGATTATATACAAAGAAATAGATATTTGCACAAGCACGTATTGAAATATTTATTAAAAAGCATAAACATATGATATGAGCCATATAAAAAAATTGTGATTGTTGCCCCTTATTTTATGTTAAATAATTCCAACTAAAGAAACTGAAATAAAATGTGTTAAGAGAACCTGAAAGAAAGTATGAACTGTGCCTAAAATATGAAATGTGATTTTTGAATTTTTTCTACTTAAACTAAACTTGGATAAACTGTGAATTATTGAACATAAAATAAGCCGTGAAACTGTAAAACTTTTAAGTGAAATAATCTATTATTTTAAACTATGAATAACTGTGATCATTATTAATGTTAAAACCTACCGAACACTTGAATGAATCCTATATAAAAAAATATATTAATCTATCTATTGTATGTCTTAAATTATACTTTATGTAATGATATTCTTTTCCTTAAAATAAGTTAAAACGGGTATTATTTTTTTTGTCTTTCCAAACATTCCCTTGGGCCTCTTCATTTTTCTGAAACATTATTACTAAGATTTCTATGATATTAAAATCTTAGAAATTGTGGAAAATTCATACAGCTATAAATCTGTTAAGTTTATTATTAAAGAGGTTTTATATTATATTAAAGGGAAGGTTCTGTGAAGAGAACCATGTAAATAAGAAAGAAAAAAAGAATTTGAAATAATATATTTAAGAATGTAAGAATATTTATTTCTCGCATCGTATTATAAACGGCTTTCCGGGGATATAGAATATACAATTATAAGATTAAAACTAGTTTTTTTAGCCCCGAGGTGCCGAAGGCACCGGCTAAAATAACTGGTTTTAATCTTATGATTGTACATTTTTATATTCGTAGAAAGCTGGATAT
>LS054304.1:13329-25341 GCA_900241095.1 Acartia tonsa | reverse complement strand
CCCCCCCCCCCCCCCCCCCCCCCCCCCCCCCCCCCCCCCCCCCCCCCCCCCACCCCCCCCCCCCCCCCCCCCCCGCGGTATCTTTTTAATGTGTATAATTTGAAAAAATTCCCTAATTTCATTAATTTCAATCAAAATGTACTAAAAATTATTAGTGTAGTATTAGTCACCACTACTATCGGACACATTACACTCACTTACAAGTACAACACAAAGTTATTCTTACGTAAATGTTTCAGTTACCAAAGCTCACATTTTAATGCCACAAGTTTCCGCTAGGGGTGATTTTTAAATACAAATGCAACTTTATGAAGTCAAATTAAGATGACCAGGGTATATTTTAGTCGGAAATTTAGATATCAAAAAGATTAGAAAACAGATAAAAAATTAGAAAATAAATAATTTTATTTTCTATTTGTACTATTTGAACATGAATCCTTTGATTATATTTTCATTTACAAGGATGTAGTTTTAAAGCTTACTTCAACAAAATTACAGGATTCTTCTTGATAGTGCATTTGTCTGGGTGTGTTTTTGTAACTTAAAATATGTTCGCCCCCCCCCCCTTCCAAAAAATTAACCAAACAATGCAAATAATAGAGTGAGCTGGCTAATTTTTTTCAATGCTTTCTCGTCATTTTTATAGTCTTTCAGACATCCAGAACGATGGTCCGGTCCTCCAAAAAATTTCTGTTTGTCCATTTGATCGTTTGTTCGTTATACTCCAGAATAATACACGGTGTCCCCCTGTTTGTTACATTTTAATTACCAGTGTCTTAGAAGAATGGTTCTTTCAGTTTAAAATCGACCCCTTGGGGCTAACAAAATTGGTTTAGATAAATAACTAGGTATTATCCCTAATCCCTGATTTTGTAAGCTCCCTATTTTGTTCTGCTCTCCTATTAGATTCAGAGTTGATAGTACAAAATTTAGCTTGCGCAAGTTCTTCTCTTTCTTTCCAGTAAACTTTGCTGTATGTGCCTTCATAACAGCTCAACCAAAATGTTCAGTAATAAAAATGAATTATAAAAAGTTTAACAATGATGGCAACATTTTAAAGTATTAGGTGTCTAAAAGGTTTAAATATATCATGTTTTAGTCGGACTCAGCAATGATTAAGTACTAAGTAGTCCCACACTTTCACCATTTTTCTATATAATTACGGGAATCGCAAGGGTTGAAATTAATTGAACTATTCCAATACACCTTAGTTTACGGCCTAAGCAATACAAAAAAATAGAAATAAGTCAATTTAAAGCAATTTTGAAATTAAACATTACCAAAAAATGAAATTATCTTCAATATATGAACGTCCAATTCTGAAATTTTGTTACTTGGAAATATAGAACGGGCTGGGACTAATAAAACAAGGATGATAACATCCTTGAAAAATAGGATCAATACGTAGCTTATAATAGAAAGTAATGTGCATATCTGTCCATATGTCCAATTGATGGATATTTATTGATCGCAGCGCATTACAGACAATTTTCCTCGCCTATTAAAATAATAAGTTACAAGATAAAAACCCGGCCTAACAAATTAATTTTATGTTCTTTTATTTTAATATTCGTGGAAAATTATCTAGATACGACGCTATACATAATTTTTCAGAATTGTTGAGAACCGGTTCTAATCCTGTGGATATTAATTGATTGGTTTCGAAGCCATACTGGAAAAATAAATTTCATCTACTTTACTGATAGGGTTCTACTAGTTGCTTTACCCCAAGCCTAAAAACCATTCCAAGTTATCTATAAAGCTTCTCTGAAGAGTAAAATAAATTCGGACCTGCAATTTTCGAGAACTTAAGCTTCAGACAAACTTCATATTATAGGATATTATAGCGGGGTTATACACTAATCTCGGAAATCAGAATCGCCCCCTGAATAAATAATTAAAGATTTGTATAATAAGTTATAGAGCATCTTCAAAAATACTTCTACTGTACTCTGCTGTGTGGTGTGTGTGTGTGTGTGTGTATGTGTGTATCTGGTGTTTTGTTATGTGTGAGTGTGTGTGTGATTTTGTGCATTTTCGCATGAAGGGTTGCAAAGGTTATAATATGCACATAAATGAATCAAGCTCCCCTTGAACCCAATTACATGCTATATACTTCTAAACAGCAGGAAGGGAGGAGACATTGGACTGATAACACTAGTACCCAAAGTACTTTTTTATCGTTGTACCCAAAGTTTTGCTATGATGTCTTATCATTAGCTTTGGGTACTTTAATTAAATATTGATTAGTTAGTTCATTAATCTGTGTGTGCAAAGTTTCATCCAATAGTTTTAATATACAGAAGGAGCATTTCGTTTTTCGTATTATGGATGCACAATGCACATTAATTTATTGTTCATTAGGTTCATTTAGGTTCAATGCAACTCTCTTTTCAATAAATTGTGATCTTAAAAACAATATAATTTATTTTAGTTTCTCTTCCTTTGTTTTTACTTATTCTTGTTTTTTTTTGTGTTGTAATTATATTTTATACAAGAGTTTTACAGAATTAAGATTCAGAGAAGATTGGATGGATAGTAACAAGTATTCTAAAATTTCATATTATTATTGTAATCTAGTCTATAACTCACTTTGTCTGTCCATCTAATTTGCCAAAATTATTGATTGATTTTTTTTTAATTTTAGCTTTGTTTTAAATGTAAGTTGTCATTCTTGTTTACATGAATACATGTCTGTGACTCTGAATTCAGAGACTAATTCATTGGAATATAAGATTAAAAACGGAGCAAAGCTTTTATAAATTACTATAAGTATTTACTATTTTAGAGAGAGAAAGTTACTCATACTTTTAAAGCTCAATATGTTGCTTCTCTAAAAAAGGGAAAACCTTTTTATTCCCTCTAAATATTTGGATACGCATTTAGCCCATTATTGCAGCGGGGCTTCTGATGAACAAAATTATTCTTGTTTTACACTGTAAACAACTTTCATAGTAAACGTAACAAGGATGATAACATCCATAATTAACGAGAAACAACGAAATTACAAAGCAGATGTTGAGTCGTCATGAAAAGATAATATGTGACTATTAAATAGCATGAAACCACGAATTCTTTCTGAAAAAGTAAATATTAAGCATGACCAACAGACGGACCAAATAAATTGTTAACCAATTGCTCTTTTGGTGAGAATAGTTTTGATAAAATTATCAGCAGTCTATCTTAAATAGCAGCTAAGAGAATAATATTTCAACATAACATAGCGTTACTGACGAACAGACGGACAAATTGAATTACAGAGTAGCTTTGTTTCTAAAAACTAAACAATTTTACTATCATTCAATAGAATAGAAGTAAATATATATTTTATTTCTCAAGAAGAATAATATTTTAGGATTAGTTTTCTTATGAATTAAAGTAAAGTTGGACTAAAATAGTACATCAAAGTAATAAATATTATGTTTTTAAAAGACCCATAATTTAGAATCGTACACTTGTACTATTGTATAGTACAGTTGTACTACAGCATAATACCATTGTACTATTAGATAGTACATTTGTACTAATGCATAAGACCATTGTACTATTGGATAGTACATTTGTACTATTGCATAGTGCCATTGTATTATTGCATAGTACCATTGTATTATTGCATAGTACCATTGTATTATTGGATAGTACCTTTGTACTATTGGATAGTACATTTGTGCTATTGCATAGTACCATTGTACTATTGGATAGTGCATTTGTACTATGTAAAGTATTAATCATAGTAAAAAAGTATTGTTATTCCTCATAGTAATAGTATACTTGTACTATGCAGCTCAGTGTTAATACAATATTGTTGACAATATTATATATTAGCAAATGATAATTTTTTTTCTTCTGTAAAGTTAAATATTTAGATTAGGTCGTGTTTTAATCCTCTCTCTCTATATTACTAGGGCTTTTAATTTTTCAATTTCTTTAGAAAACATTTCATCATAAAACATTGCATTTTCACTGTCAATTTTCGAATGTACGGTAGTTTTTTGTTTGTTTGTATTAACTTTGCTTTTTTTGAAGATGATAATATATTTTACATTCTTTTTTGCTATTTATATGAATACATATTCTTGGTGATTTTGTATGATAAAGTTTCGAGGTTTAAATCTATGCATTTGCTCTCAGAGTGTCGTCCTCACAAAGTATTTTATTTGTATAATAGCAAATTATTTCAATATATAAAGCGCAGGTACTCCACAAATATGTTATACTGTATTGTAAGATTCATTATTTTTGTGGCTTTTATTTTATGTTAGAAATTCATTTCTTTATATCCTTAAATGTAAAATGATATCTGTCTGTCTGCGCCGAAGGATCTCCCTAACCGCTGCACCGGTTTAACTTTACAATTTAGCCGTGTGTTTGTAACTGGGAAGATTTTTAATTATTTTGTGGGAGGGGACAACTGACTAAAATTTAAAATGGAGGGGGACTTCCTCACTCCAACCCCCCTCAAGGGCACTAAGAGACCACGTCTTAGCCTCTATTTATATTGGAACAGTATTTTCGTAATTATTGAAGTATAAACGTAAGTACGTCCATCTATTATGATCTACGCTTTTTAGGAGGTTGTCAACCATTGGCGCCTGCGCCTGTTATTATTAGATAATTTGCTATTTTAAAAATTGTATGTTGTTTTCTATGAACACGGGTAATCCCTGGTAATTTTATAGTAGACTCTGAAAAATTAGAACTTATATTATGAAAAGTATGAAAGTGAGGATATGAGAGGACCGGTTAATCTCATGGATTTTAAGGGATAAGGATGACGTATTTTGACGTATTTATTAAATTCCTTTATTATGGAAAACAAAACATCCTTTCTGTAGGTAAAATAATTGGATAATTTTAGCTTAAAACCAGCCAACCAATTATCTAAACTTTTTGAGCCAACGAATAAGATTTGAATTTTCTAGTCTGTTGTATTATTTTTCAGGATATATTTCCCTGTGGCGAATGGATAGTAAACGCGTGTTCTTCCACGAGTTTTATTGGGCGGTTTATTACATTAATCCCTTAAGTTTTATGATAACATATTCGTTGGCTCAACAACTTTCATGACTAATTGTGAATTTTTATTGGTTGTTTTATTAAGATGAGTTTTCTAAAGAAGGGGTAATTTATTATATCATCATTGGGGATTCACCCCAAAATGCGGTGTGGGTTTCACCTCCACATTTTTTTGGGATAGGGAAGGGTCTGAATTTTGCACCTCGAAAAACATTCTAAAATCTTTCTTAGACAAACATATATAGTACTATATAATAGGTAAAATGTAGCTTCGCTCTCAAAAGTGTACTCAAACGAAAGGATGGTTTCGTTATATCTAAAGTTTTCATAATTATCGCTTGCATAAGTCCTGAATTACCCTCCGACTTAATTTAACCCCCCCCCCCTTTCCCGAATATTGCTCTCTCACTTTCTATTAAACATTAATACTCTCTCTTGTATTATGGAATCTATCTCCTCATTTTGATATCTACTAAAATTTTTCCGTATCACGTACCATTTTTGTACAAGCCTTCACCTTCAGATATTATTTTTTTCCTCTCATTTTGCGATATTTTCCACAATTTAGTAGTGAAGCTCCTCTATAATTTAAAATGTCTGTATATATATTTGAAACGTTTTGGGGGAAACGTGATTTTCTCGGCTCCTTTAAAAGATAGAAGGCTGAAAGTTCTTGTCAATATTCCCTTTATTTTGCACCACAATTAGGTATAAAAAATCTACGTTAGTCTGTGCTTTTCCCTGTACGAACTGACCGAACTGACAGTCATCCTGTTACTTTAATTGAGGAATATTTGAGCGTAATGATACATTCATGAACATGGTTGTTCTTGTTTCAATTATGTAGCCAAGTCTTCCTATCTTTCACAAGAGAGTATTTTTCCTATTTAATAAGCAATATTTTGAATAAATGTTTTGTATTTTTCCTATATTTACTCTGGAACATTTATTTTTTCAAACATTTTACATCAATGGATATGGACTTGTATTAAACATTTATTAAAAAAGACAGATTTAAGTATTAAATTATTAAATTATAAATTATTATTTGAAACATTGATTTCGAATCTAGAAATAAAATAGCCTTAAACCATCCTGGGGCCTTCCTCGGACCTATGAAGATCGCCTTAGAACCCAATCTGTTCTGCAGTTATCGAAATCTTAAGCTACAGACAAAAACCTTGTTACTTTATATAATAGGATTGATATTGCTACACTACTATTGACCAGGGGCTGTGATTCAACCTATTAATTCTAATTGAAATTGCCGAAAATTAAATATTTTGTTGGTGAAAAACTTGTTTTTTCATCTAGCTGAAGGAAAGTGGGTAAGAAGAGGGGAGAAATAAGGGAAGAGGATTACGGAGATATTTTCACTTAGAATTATTTGTCTGAATCACATTCCCTAGTCCCTGCTTATGACCACTATTGTCCAGGATCAGGATACATATCCATGTCCAAAAGTATAAGTTTCCGCGTAGGTTTACTTTGGAATATTACATATCCCATTTTTTCCGTGGATTTTTACTCATTGTGTGTGTGTGTGGGGATTTATTGTAGTACAGTAGAATTTTTCCATGAAAAATGTTCAAATTTTGACAGGATATCAGAACAGTGGGCATTTGTTTAGAAACGTGTTTGTTTCTATGTACATTTAAATTGAAACAGGGACATTTTCTCATGTAAATAGATTGGTTACTTTCTTGTAATTTTTATATAATTTATCTTAATTTATTTAAATCTAGATGTGTGCATGGATAAAGGGATGAGACAATGGTTATAAAATTTATTCCTTTAATTTGTCGTCGTCTTTGGGTAATAGAACCAAAGCAATATTCTTATTTTGGCTAACTTTAGAGACTTTTGGGTATCGAAAAAGAATGCCGTTAAATATGTTTTCTTAAAAAAGACCAAGTTCACTGAAAATATCTAGCACAAACACTAGTGCAATAAAATTTAAAGTAAACATGATTAAATTATGGTTGGTTCAAAATTTATTTTTTTTGATCGGGCCAAAAAATCTAATACTGTGATACTCCTGTAATTAACCATTCTTATTATCTCCTTTGATCTACCCCTACTGAAAATTATTTTGGTATTATTTGAAAGGGTTGGTCGAGTTTTACAGTCATGAAAAAAAACATATTAACAGCATTTAAAGACAAAGATTATTGTTTTTTGAGTCTTATGTTCTATTCCTAGATAAGATTTGTGATAAGTAAAAGAAAAAGGATCCTAAACTGCAAACACTAGGACAACAATATAAAATATACGTCATTATTAGATAAAAATCATTAAAATTCGAGTAGGCATTGGCAAATTATTTCCCTCTATATTATTTGTTTAAGATCTATTAAAGATCAAATACTTAGAGGCCACCTAGAAGGTAACATAATTTTTAACCTAATAATTATTATTATCGATTCTGAACCACATGAATACTTTTATTTATTTAGGTAAACAATGAGATGTCAGAGTTTGCAGGAGAGCCAGGAAGTGCTCAGTCTGCTGCTATTCATCATACCCTCCAGAGACATACTGAAATACTTCAAGACTATAGGTAACACATATAGGTTACATATTATTTTAGAAACTGGAACAGTTGAGCTTTCCAATAAAACTTTTACACTACAATACTATTTTAAAATCCGCTAAAAAGTACTTGAAGGTTAAATATATATCTATTTAGAAACTAGAATAAATTAGCTGAATAACCATTATAAAAATGACAGCACTATTCAATTTGTATAGGTAAAAGCTAAGCTTTCAAAATATTCCTATTTACCTTGTCATTGTTATGTAAGTGCAGATGAGGTTAAAACAACTATTTAATTTAACGGGTAAAATGTTGGTCTTTGCTTTTTTAGGCAAGAGTACAGAAAAACTAGCGCCAACATAACCTCACTTATGGAAAGGGAAGATCTTCTAACCTCGGTTCACACGGAAATTTCTGATTATAGGTAAACAAAAAAATACTTAGCAAACCCAATCAATGGCATAAGCGTTAATGGAAACCTTTCCGTGGAGTCTAGAAGTTGGTAAGTACGAGTCTAGGCCATTTTTTATTTGGTTGATTCTTACTAGCAGTGCACCAACTTTTTGAACAATAATTTTAATCTATAAGGGTAATTTTGTTACCTAATTCTTATGAATTTTAGTCAATTTATCGGCCATTGTCTTCTATCTTAGGATACTTGCTCCCCCCCCCCGTCAAAAAAATTTTTGATAAAGAACTTACGGACAGATAGAATTATGGAGCAGCTTCGCTACTAAATGTTTTTGTTTGTAGGAACAAAGATAATAGTCGTGGAAGTCGGATGGATGCTTTGCTGAGAGAATCTGAACACGCGAGGTAAAACTTTTTCTCGTATTCATTCGAATCCGGTGGATAGGAACCGGTTCTCATCCATACGAAAAAACTATGTCTAGCATCGTATTATATCCAGCTTTCTAGGAATATAGAAATGTACAATCATAAGATTAAAACCAGTTTTTTTAGCCGGTGCCTCGGGGCTAAAAAAACTAGTTTCAATCTCTTAATTGTACTTTCTATATCCGCGGAAAGCCGTTTATAATACGATGCGAGAAATAACTATTATAATTCTGATTATTTATAATATATTAAATGTTATGTTTAAGTCAAACCAACAATTATTAAATCCTCTTCTAACCCATCGTATTAAACAATGTTACTTCGAGGCCTTGGTCAGTTTTTAAAATGTTTTTACCCTAAAATAACAGTAAAATTATAGAATAATTAGTTTTATGATGTACTGTCATTCTATTGTAATAATATAACTAAAGAACCCATACTTTTAAAGGCTAAGAAAATGAAAGGGCAGAATGGAAACACTAAATTTTAGAGTTGTTTAAATAAAAATTTTATTCATACAATTAGTTAAATGCTTCATATAAAAAACAGGTAATTTATTGCACGATGTTTGTCTGAAGTCTTAGTGACATTTTGATAGAATTAAATCATTGTATACTGAAAAAAACCTACTGTAAATATTGGTCATTTCAAAGAAACGTTTTTGTCTGTAGTAACAGAATAATTTTCGTGTGTAGTATGTAAATTTTTTAATAGAGTTTAAACGAAAATGTAGAAATGTGCCAATAGAGATACTTAGTAGGAGTGGGAAGACGACCCCAACCTTTTCAATTTAAGAGAGAAAAATTCTAAAAAATATTAGGAAACAATTTTTTCTAGGGGAGATTTCTCTTTGGAGGGTGGAGATGCCCTCCCTCAAAATAGTTGAAAACCTTCCCTGAACCTATAAGAGGCTAAAGGAGAACCTCATCAGTTCTGCGGTTGGATCCTTCACTACTGACAAAAATAGCTTGCTACTTTTTCTAATAGGATACTAGCGGCTACGCCTCTAGAAGCCTCTAGGGACTTAAATGAGGATTTTGCAACAAATTATCCAAATGTATGTCTCTATCATTGGTGCTGTGTCAAATTAATAATTTCAGGTTAAAGTCTGGAGAGGTAACATTAGTTTCGGGAACACTAGGATTTGATAATGTCTAGAAAGGACGTCCAAGCTTTTCTATATTGAAGTAAACACCAAACCATGTGATTGCACGACGATTGTCTGGTATTCCTATCTAAGAAGGAATTGCGCCTGTTTACAAATCAGGAATTTTTTAATGCCTTTAGTATAATCCAGACTAGAACTCGACAATTTTCGCTGCTACTGTTAAACATTTAAAAACAGAAAAAATTGTATAACAGTCAGTAAAGTTTAAACGGCAAAAGATACTCATTATGAACTATTAAAAATAAACTATGCAATAATTGGCACCAACTAAAAATGATAGTACAATTCCTTTTAAATGAATGATAATTTAAAATGTACCAGCACCCAAACATGAAAATTATTTCATGCTAGAATTGGCTTCAAAAGAAAGTGTTTCAACAAACCATACAAAAAGTTTTAAATAAATAGGATGATTGATTTTTCTTTGATTCATTCTAAGGATTAAACAAGGATAATTATGTAAAATAAAAAGTGAATCATATAGAAATTTAAAAATGTAACTTTTACTGGCGACTACGCCCTAAAAGGCCTCCAGAAGCACACCCCCTACTTTAAATTCTTGTTTAAATGAAAAAATTTTAACAGCTTTTTTAAGGGAAGGGGGGGGGGTGAGGATATTTCTGAAGACGATCACGATTGAGAGTGTGAATGCACCCTCCCCTGAAATAATTCTCTATTTAATTAAATTTTCTCTGGTCGTTTAGTTCATCAAAGCTTCACTATAAAGGAGAACAATATCGGTTCAGCGGTTAACGAGATCTTTTACTACAGATAACTAGACACAGAGAGACAACAAGACTTTTTTATATTATAATATTACCTAATGTTTCTAAATTACTTTAGTATAGCAGTTTACTCTATTTTTTTGTATGGCAAAACTTTTAGTAGCTGCGCTACTTATGAAATTAATTATCCTTTATGTAATGTACAAGGAGATTTAATTTATTTGGATGTTGCACCAGATTTTCATATCTATAATACAAAGTAGCTTGATGTCTGTCTGTCCGTCAGTTCGTCTGTCCGTCTGAAGCTTAGATTTCGATGACCACAGAACCAATTGGATTCTAGTCTTCAGGGTATATTGGTAACTATTGGTCCTATGGTGGTTTTAAGCTATTCTCTATGGAGGTGGGACACACCGGACCCCCCAAAAACAAAAAGTCCTTCAATCCCTTTTTTTGCTATTTTTTTAACAAATCTGTAATAGGCATCAGCCTGTAGCAGAGCCTTTTATTTTAAACCAAATTCTATATAGGAGGGTTGACTTCCCCTTACCTCATAGGGCGAAGCCCCTAGAGGTTAGGGGCGAAGCTGCTAGTACTCTTATAAATTGCGATGCTAGCAGATGACTTAAATAACGACACCCCCCATCCACCTCTTACTAGATGAAAGAACTGACTATTAAACGAGGTCCAACTTATCAACCTAAATTGACGACAAATTTTTCCCTGTCACTATATTCACTTGTTTTCTATATCCATTAATGTAAAGAAATTAAAATTCTTTCAACATAAAACATAAAATTTTGTCTCATTTTTTATGAGGAAAATCCACGAAAATCTCTATGTGTATTTATCTATCTATCCAATCATATTATAAACGGCAGATAATTTGACGTTAAATTGAACAAGGATGACAACATCCATAAGTAGCGAAGCTCAAAAATCATGGATTGATTTCCGGAAAAAGCGAACTATAGAGCAGTTCAATGACAAAAATTAAACTTATAAATCACAACCTTGTAAGATTTATAAGGTGAAAATCTGGGAATCAATCTAGCACCTAAACCAATAAGTAAATCTTAAAGAAAATATGTGAGGATATGTGATTTGTGAACTTATTTAATATTTAAATGAATCAGCCGTCTATCTCGAATATAGGAGTAAAGAAAATCATGAAAACTTAAAAATATAGAAATCGAACTAGAACCCCAACCAATAAATCTCGATAAAACTATGCATATAAAAATATGCAGAATATGAAAGTATTAAATCCTTGGAAATTTCAGTTGTCTATCTTGAATAGGAGTTGAGAAAATTATGGAAACTTTAAAATGTAGGAATCAATCTAGCACCCCAACCAATTGATGCATCTTAATGAAACTTGGTGATATGAAGAATGTTAACATAATTAATTCCTGAAAATTTCAGATATCTATCTTTTATATTATAGAAAATTACGCTTCCCCTTTTTCTGTCTCAGGTGGACGGACATTTCGAATTATAAAGTAGCTTCGCTACTACAAAAACCAGTCATATTGATAAAAAATAACAGGATAACTATAAATTTGTCTGTCTTTTTGTACCGAAAGATCTCTCTAACTTCTGAACCGATATGGTTCTGCTTTACAGGGTAGCTTCTCATAGGTTCAGGGAACTACTCCTCCGGGGGGGGGGGGGGGGGGGGGGGGGGGGGGGGGGGGGGGGGGGGGGGGGGGGGGGGGGGGGGGGGGGGG
>LS054304.1:0-13229 GCA_900241095.1 Acartia tonsa | reverse complement strand
AAGATTAAAACTAGTTTTTTTAGCCGGTGACTTCGTCACCTCGGGGCTAAAAAAACTAGTTTTAATCTCATAATTGTACATTTCTATATCCGCGGAAAGCCGTTTATAATACGATGCGAGAAATAACTATTAAAAATCACTAAACCTATGTTAATAGGCAATTATTATTACCCGTATCATTAATTGGAATATGCTCTAATGATAATTCAAATATAAAAGATATTAAACCTTTGTTTTATTTGATTTTATCTATACTTGCGGCTACGCCCCTATAATAGGGAGGTAGTTTCTTTCTACGATTTCTCCTGGCATGTTGAGGTACTCTCCTCTAAAAGGAGAGTCATATTGGTCCAACAGTCAATAATTTGATCTGTTTTCTTAATGCTTATTTTTTACAGAAATTCTGAGCGGTTGATTGATGAGCAGATTAATATTGCTATGGAGACAAGAGACAATCTAGTTTTTCAAAGAGAAACAATAAAGGTAACTTTTAAAATAGCACTTATACACTTCAAGTAAGGGGCGAAGGCTAAATAGTTTCAGATTTTTTTCTTAGTGGGGAGGGGATTTTTCACGGGTCCATATATAATATTGATATTACCTAACCAATACCCTTAAACATGATCAGATCATGTTACATACCAAGCCTTCCTTCTTATCTTTTTTACCAGTTCATTATAAAATTTTACTGGGTGCATTTTCATCCTCCAGCTTCTTCAATATTTATTTTTTCATTGGACTGTACACTGGCAGTACCCAAAGTTTTATAAACACGCTATCTCATTTATTGGCTTATAAATCTGGGTACTTTAATGAATTTTGATTGGTTTGTTTTGAACTTGTAGCGTCTGTTTTCCGCCAATAATATCTAATTTACAGGAGGGGTAATTTTGCTTGTCATCATTGGGGAAGTATATCAATTTATCTACCATTATCTTATCTCTTAAGATCCTTAAATATTTAGGTTAATTTTGTGTCATTATTAGAAACCATGGATTCTATAAATCACACAAAAATAAAATTTTAGGCGTTCCAGAAGAAACTGAATGACCTGACCAACAGATTTCCGATGATTAATAACTTGGTGAACAAGATCAATATTCGCAAACGTCGTGACGTCATCATTCTAGGCATGTTCATAAATATCTGGCTTTTAGATATACAAAATCTGATTAGATGAGAAGCATATCTATAAGTATCCACTTTCCTCAATGACTCACTCCTTCCCTAATAAATGTGCATACCGCTACCAGAGTAAATGCTATTAGAATGCTGTTAGAATCCATAAAATTAGAGTATAATAGTGTAGTATATGTTAGATAATATCCCTTTAATTTTTTTTTAGATGTCCAATCTTTTTAAATCTTTCTCTTTTGGTGTAGATAGAATATGTTTACTATTTCGTACCTAAACCTTTTAAAATAATTTTGATTATTAACCCCAACTATACGATACTTTCATTAAAAACGGCGGCGTGACTGTTTTCCGCCGCAACTCAAACAAAAAAATATAAGACAGTTTGGAATCATTTAAGCCCAAGTTATTTTCATAAAAAATGTTTCCCCCTTACAACTAATATGTCGTCTATTTCCTGTTATTATTTTATTATCTTTAGATTTTTTATTTTTGTGTGTGTCAATTTTATGAACAATTTTAGGCACCGTTATTGGTCTCTGTCTTACCTTCTTTATCTGGTGGATATTTGGTTAAATTAACAATCAGTTTTTATATACTATCTTGCAACTTACCTATATTATTATAAAAAATGTATTTTCGAGTTTGTTAAGAAGCGACTCTGTAACTAGGGTTTTGTATGTTCGTCATTCGTTATTTATGGATTAGATATATATTCCCTTATAAAATGTCTATTTAGCAGTATAATTGAATGTTAAAAAAATATGCTTTGCTAATGGACAAAAATGTCCTATTCGCTTTGTTTAAGCCATAATAGTCTTTAGGAGGGATCATTTCTAATCATGCTCCAATTACAAAATATTTTTATGGGAAATAATGAAACACAAAAAAAGTCGCGGCATAATTAGTGAGAAAATTCCCTACGTTGAAAAAGTATTTTTAAACATCTTTTTTGTTCTATAATGATTAGGTAGATAATGGTTTGTTTTTCTTAAAATATTAAATATATTTAATAGATTCAATTAGATATGAGTTTATTTTATTTTTAGCAATAAGAGTGATATTTATTATTATTTGGCCAAAAAAATACCTATTTGAATAGGTAGGTACAAAATTAATTTTTGGATTTTTGCAACTTTTATAGTGAAAATAACTTAAATGTGAAAAATTTACAATAACACCTAATACTTTTTATAGGATTTATTTTTTAAGTTTAAAATATTTTCTTATATGTAAAATCTTACTGTGATGTTATATTTTGATAAAAAATTATTTGAAATTGTCTTGTTTTAATATTTATTATATTATTATATCTTCCCTATTGTAAAGAGGGTGGAGTGGGGTTTATCTCTCACCATCCTAATAAGAATTATCCATGTGAAGTAAAGCAGGGAGAGAGGGGACATTGGTCTGTTTATTACATTAGTCCCCAAAGTTTTATAATAACGTTTACTTTTTCTTTGGCTTAACAACCCTGGAGACTTTTGTTGAATTTTGATTGGCTTGTTCATTTATTTGAGTGTTCAACCACTAATTGTAAACTAAATAAGGGGTAATTTTGTGTATTATCATTGGGGATGTTCATCAAATTATCGGTCAATGTCTTATCCCTTTAGATAACTTGAAATGAAGACTCTTATAAAGTTATAATTATGAAATATAGGTTAGTTATTAGATGCTTACACATCAATTCTAAGAGCCATTTTTAAAGGGTAATTCTGATAAGGATATTGAAATGAACCCCACCCCCTCTACCTATTTGTCTAGCATTTCAAAATAAGAAAACTAGCTTATTTTCAAAAATTACAGTGTAGTTTATTATTTTTAATTTAAGGTAGTTTGTGGAAATTTGGCTAAATTGATGTCCCTTAAAGGTTCCGTTTAAAAATTGTCAACAACCTAACCTTCCCCAAACTATTTTAAATTACGATAAGAATTGTTTTTGTTTATTGGTGGTTGGTTTTCTATATTAATTTTATGTTTTAAATTGTATGACTTAATATTTCAGATAAATAATAATCGATGCTTAAAAACTTGTTGGCTGTTGGAAAACTTGTTCATCTAAATTCAAATGTAAGTATGAAAATGACAATTGTTTGTGTAATCATTAGGGATGTACATCAATTTATCGGTTATTGTCTGATCATTTTAGATCCCTCCATAAAGAAGTTTTTATAATAATTTACTTTGACGAGAAATGATAAAATCTATAATTTTTCCTCCACATTTTGTAACTGCCTAGTACTGAAACACTTTTTATGAACGAGTTCCTTTATGTTTTAGGTTAGTTTTAAAAAGTGACATTTTGACGTAAAAGCGTTTAATGTATATTTTATGTTAGTGATATAGATGCATTTAATTTACATAGTAGAATGAAATTTCAAAAAGAAAGTTCACCAAAGAAGAGAAATTAAACTAAATTTTTATGATGAAGAATGCAAAGAGTTTACACTAAATCAACAAGATTACAAAGAGACTACACACAAATCATAATAAAACAGTTATAGAATATTAGAAACATAAAATAAAAAAGGTCCAACAAAAATCGGTGAAATAAAATTGACAATAATGAGTCAAAGCCAGGCAAACGAAGCTTATATTTCTGTACGAATAGTCACCATGGATTCTTACCAGGTTAGTTTTACATATTACAATTAACTATCCGTATTAAAAGTAACAAGATCTTTGCCTGTGTGTCTGTACCGAAGGATCTCGCTTATCACTGAACCGATATGGTTTTCCTTTACAGTGTAGTGCTTCTCTTATGTCCTAGGAAGGTTCATTACTATTTTGGGGTAGGTTATCACCACTCTTCCAACAGAAATCGCTTTAAATAAATAACCCCTCATTTTTTTCTTTTTTCTCTTGAAACTAAAATTGGGCCCCTATTTTCCCCTAGAGGATTGGGAAAAAAAAAAAATGTTGTAACGAAGAAAATAAACATTATTTCATATTTTTTTAGTTATCAGTAATTATTATAAAAAAATATAATTTTGAATCTGAATTGGGGCAAAATTTCTTATTTTTAAGCTAAAGATTACTTAAAGGGAAAAGAAAAGTTTCTCTTTGGTACATAAAGACACTATTATTGTAATAAAATGTCAAAATATTTTTTTATGAAAAACTTTCTTCTCAGGGTGAGCCACTTGAGTCCCTGGATCCCTTTACATCTGACAGAGGTTATGAAATAAGAAGGGTTCCTGTTATCAGAGTTTTTGGTCCTACGCCTTCAGGTTAATATTTGCATCCGCATGTTGACGGGGATTTTTAAAACTCATCGTGTCATAGTTTTGACATTAAGATATGTGCATTGCATGTACTAAGTACTTATTGAATAGGTGGAGAATTGTAGGTCAAATGTGCAGCCTACTATCATTCCATTTATGATTCTAGGCTTGAGAAAAAATTGTATAGTATTGCTAAACGACATTCTGTTCTAGCTTTATTTCTATGATGCCTTACGAAAAATCAACCTCATCATAAAATAAACACTAATTCATATTTCATATCCATTGGAATGTAAATAGTCCATCTACACCATTTTAGTGCGCTCTTTGTTATGGTGATTTAGATTTCGCAGCTAAAATAATATTAGATGTTATAATTTTAGGCCAAAATGTTTGTCTGCACATCCATGGAATATTCCCATACCTGTACATCCCTATGCCTGAAAAAGAGGATGATGGTTTTCCTTACAGGTATACAACAAACAAATTTTCTCGGTTACTGTAAAAGATAGTCATCAGATGTTCTTGTAAAGATTCCCCAAACTTTAGTTTTTTTTTACGACAAGTTTTAGTTGATATTATTTATTAACAATATTTCAGTTTATATTCTATTTGATTTTTTATGAATGGATATTTTATACTTTGAGTTTAAATACTCTGCCTAATTTCGGAGGGACAGGCTATATTTATAATTTGTTCATTCGGTCATGTTTAAAAACTTAAGATGATAATTTTTTTGTTCAGATTAGCCCAAGCAATTGATAAGTCAATTAATACTTCTTTTAACATGTCAAAGGTTAGTAAATTAAGTAAGAAATTATCAATTTTTTATACACAAGGATGACAACATCCATAAAACGAAGCTCTGAAACGGTAGGACAAACGAACATTAACACTTGTAGAGTGTCAGAACTGAATAATCAGATTATAAATGTATCAAAGTCGAACTAAAATTTTTTTAAAGTAAATACAGGATATCTTAGCATAAATTCAGGATATCTTACATTTTTTTCACGTGATTTGATTATAGAAATGCTTCGCTTATACCTAACTATGTACTTTGTTGTGGTAGGAATTAATATTCCAAAACCAGACCAATCGAATAATTTGTTGTTAAAAAAGTTAAAAAGCAACATGTTTAAAACGGACGTACGGACTTTCTTGTAACGATTATAGAGTTGCTTGGCTTTCTAACTCTTACCTAACTCCTATTGGAATCATCATGCAGAGTTTGAAATCGATAGGACAATTCTAACATGCCTAAATTAACGAAAAGAGCTATCCATTAAGGACTCACGTACTGACCGACCCTAATTATAGAAAATCTTCGCTTTCCAAAAAATGAACGGTTTAATTAAGGCTTATCTTGCTTAATTTTAGTCCCCTACTCAGCATGTTTACAAGGCAATCAAGGTTTCTGGCAGACCTTTCTATGGTTATCATCCAAGACAGCATAATTTTATCAAGGTCAGTTATTTCCTAACCATTTTTTGGGTGGCTTGGTTACAACTTACCTTATATATATGCAAGCGGATACGCCCCTAGAGGCCTCTTTAGTTTTTAAAATATCTATATTTGTCAATCCCTTTTTCAAAAGCGCTAGAGGAGAAAAACGATTTCTGTAAAGAAAAATTCATTGTTTTATTTCTGTGTTTATTTTTCTTTCGATGGACCTATTTCAGTTTCTTCTTTATTTTCAGTTATATTTCTACAATTATTACATGTTGAAGAGAGCTTCTGATATGTTGGCCAACGGAGGTCTTATGAATCAAGTAAGATTTAGTTAAATTATTAGATGTGCCATAAGCCTTTAAGGTGAAATCATCTTCAATTAAACCTTAAAAAATCATTTTTTAATAGGTGTAATTTTATTTTATACCTAAGTTTTGTTTTCCCAGAAAAGTTAAAGCTTCGAAATTTTCGAAAAATATTCAATTGAAATATAGAGATTTTTAAGAATAAAAGTAAGTTAGAGAGAAAAATATCATAACAAAATTCTATTTATCTTTCCTAAAAAGTTTTAATGGACATAAGATAGTCTGTTGAAATGGCATACAGACCCTATTTAAAGTAAACGCTTGGCTTTACAAATAAAACTAATAATACAGGTATTACAACCCCATGAGGCCCATGTTCCTTTCGAGCTTCAGTTTATGATGGACTACAACCTGCAGGGCATGAACCTTATACACCTCAGACATGCTGTCTTTAGACAGGTGCACATTTAATAACCTAGTTAAGATTTCTGTTCAAACGCCTGGTGATTTATTTACAGTAACAAATATCAGACATCTAACTTAATGATTGTTCTGCCTTTGACTGCAGTTCCAGTAATTTAACTGTGTATGGTATTAAAATGTCCCTGATTATGGAATTAAGACATTCCCCTACCCTCACTATTGGTGTCACGCGTTTGATATCCATAACTTAAAAAGCATTAGTAATATAGTACGATGTTGTGTACTGAATTATTGTTTCAACAAATAATAGTATAACAGTAAGTTAGAATAATAAACAAATAATAGCTTTAACAGAAAAAAAATCAATTTTCATCAATTCTGTTTTTTTTATTCTACAAACTTCTGTTTTGACTGATTTTTATAGGGAATATAATAGATTAATTCATTTAAGAAAGGTGTAAAAGGCAAGTATAATAAAATAGAATAATTTTACGACTTGCATGATTGGGAATATAATATATTGATACATTTAAGGAAGGTGTAAAAGACGAGTATGATGAAATAGAACCTTTTGACGATTTGAAACCTCCCAGTTACAGTTACAAAAAGAAACAAGAACAAAGCCAATGCAAAGCTGGGCACTCAACTACTCCAAATAATTCTTTTCTGTCTGGGACACCAGGTAGAGGTGAAAGTGCATCGCATGATTGATAAAAGTTTATATGAAGATAGACTCAAGAATTATTATTTAATGCAGACACTGTAAAATATTTACTATTAATTATATTATTATCATAATAACCATTCTTTCTTAAACCCGCGTCGGCTATAGCGTACAATGTAGCGCATTCGCTTGGATTAGAATCTTAGCCCAAACTACATCATACTCAATATATTCATAGACATTACAAAAAATTGTACCTTTGACTTGCCTTGGTCCCAAGCAGGTGCAACTCATTTACATGTTTGATACCATACAAAGGTCGACCAATCATAAGGTTGGTTGTCTGCAATGATGGGATGTTAGTACAATAGGACCCTAGCTACTATAATTGTCTGGCCCGACGTTGTTATCTGCCGTCCCCAAGAGGTTATATCTTTAAGGTAGTGGAAGCCGAAGTCACGCGCCTGACCATGCAACAGAAAGATTTTTCTTCTTGGATGACGTCCCTGAATATTTAAAGCTTCCTGCTGATATAAAAAAGTAAGAATATATTTTAATTTTTAATTGTACTTTCTTATTTTATTCAAAGTACCTATATAACTTTTGTTCGTATAAAAATATTGCCCCAAAGTTCCTTTTCCATCATAAAACCTCATCATTTTGGAAAAAAATAAAAATAAGCAGAGTAAGTACCTAGTAGTGTTTTGTGTTTTTTTTACCTGAAGCTAGGTTAGGTTAGGCTATATGGTGTAAACTACAGGGAAGCCCTGGAGAGATTTGTCTTTAAAAAAATAAGCCATCCCCTTAAAAGGGAGGACATCTACTCTACACAAAGTGTCTATCATAATAGATTTAGTTGTTAAATGTTTATACTTATAATTTCAAGTTACTAACTCAGTAATCATTAAAGGGTATCAACATGCGAGTTGGAGATAGATGCTGTGGCCGCGGATATTCTTAATTCCAATGATCTTGCAGGAGAGGGAGCTATGAATCCAGGATTAAAGGTGAATATTTACCAATTCTCAATTCAAATAACCTTGCAGGAGAGGGAGCTATGAATCCAGGATTAAAATACTCAAATCTAATCACTTCGCTGGAGAGGGATTGGACTTTGGGCTGTTTTTTACACTAGTCCCATTACTATAAGCCATAATGAAAAAACATGATTCGTATCGAATTTTTTAAAAATTTTAAGAATAATAAAATAGTTTTAGTTTTGTTAGCCTGGGCCTGGGCTTAATCTTTCATTTTACTATCAACGGAAAGCTGTCTATAAAACAATGCGATGAATAACTATTATATCATTTATGTTAGTCACTTTGGGAAGACGAAAGAGAGCGACGGAGACAGTTAGGAATAAAAGATCCGCTAACCCCACCTGATTCTCCTCCTAGAAGCCCCGCAGGTAAAACAATGATATATGCCTGGAACCAAACTAATTTCCTTGAGAATAAAAATAGTACAAAACTATAATAAAGAATATCATAATAATTTAGTTTTATACCTACAAAATGCAAATAATAGACCAACACAAAAAGAAAACATTATTTTGTTATTGTGATAAATTTTAGGTAAAAATTATGACAATACCCATAAAAGCGACGCTCTAAAATCAGACAGGCCGGGCGGGTAAGAAAAATAAACATTAGGAACAGACACTAACTTCGAAAAGCTTCGATTTAAAAAAAAAACTTTTAAAAAATTTAGTCATGAGTGAAATTTTTATTTAAATGGCTTGGGTTTTTAACTCAAAATAATCCTTTGTTTAGCCTATGAAAGCTCTGATTCAGAAAAGTTTTGGATGGCAAGATTTGATACAATGTTAAAGGAGAAGAAAGAAAGGTATACTTCTTAATGTTGAATGATTACTAACTCTATTTATAAACTTTTAAAAGGCAAACTTTTCTATTATTAGGGTCGGTCCGTACGTCCAGAACGGATAGCTTTTTTCGTTAATTTAGGATATTAAAATTGTCCTATTGATTTCAAACTTTGCATGATGATTTCTGTAGTAGTTAGGTACGACTTAGGTAGCAACTCTTAATCGTTACCAGAATGTCCGTACGTCAATTTCAAACAAGTTGATTTTTAACTTTATAAAAAATACGTTTTTATGTGACATAGTTATCCGATTGATCTGCTTTTTGGAATACCGATTTCTAGGACAACAAATTACAATATTATAAGCGAAGCATCTCTAAAATCAAGTCCCATAAATGTAAGTATGTCCGCAAACAGTATCCTGTATTTAAATTAATAGTTTTGCAACAAATTTACTTACAATTTTGTCACGACTTTAATACATTTATATTCTGATTATTCAGTTCTAACACTCTACAAGTGTTAATGTTAGTTTTCCCTACCGTTTCAGAGCTTCGCTTTTATGAATGTTGTTAAATTTAAGCCACAAGTTTATTGAAGCTTCTCATACATTATTATTGTCTAGTTACTTCTTTTTGGTACGATTAGTTTATTTTCTTATTACCTATCCTTGTAACAATGCTAATTTGGTTCAACCTAAAATTCTATGTTGGATATTGAATTATCCATTTTAGGGAAGGTACACGAAGTCTTTCCCCATCTCAAGATCCAGACGCTACAATTAATATTCAACATCATATTGGGTAAGCTTTGTTGTCTACCACCACACACTACTACATACTATAGACAATGAAAAGTGTACCTCCTGCATGTATCTAGAAAATAGACATAAGATATCTAGATGGTCCATTTGACCCCATTTTTCGTCAAACTTGAAAAGAGATATTTAGCAGACAAAAACAATTGTTTACTTTTTATACGGGCGACGTATAATTTTTCAAACTTTATCTTAAGAAATTTAACTATTTATAACTAACTTATTACCTATGTGGTTTGTCACATGCTTCACATTATACGAGGAAAGAAATTTTTACACGAAAAAATAAAGCTTTATTTCTAGATATGCGACAATTTCTAGTTAACCTAAAAGTAAACTAAATGAAAATATAATGTTCTTACGTACCAAAATCTGTATAATGTTTCAACCAATGAGATGTCCGTAATGTACTTTCACTATTCTCCTATTGGCTGATTTAGACAGTAGTTTATCTTTGTTATCTAGGGCAAGGGTATATTTTGATAAAGTATCGATTTCTATATTTTTTAAAAAAAATATATAAACCTGTTATATTTTAGTGCAAGCGCGTATGCAACCGAGTCTAGCGACCACGATATTCGCCAACTGCCTACGGCCACACAGCTGGAAAGTCATGTGGATACCCTGTCCGCCTCCATTCTGGAGCTCAGCCTATCTGCAACTGCCTCTCCCTATACAAACTCAAGTTTTCTCAGGTAATATTTAGAAACAAACTTAATATACTTTTTTTATATTGTATCATAGGCTACTTTATAAGTCTTTATCGTAACGTTTAATTAGCAATTTTCCTAAATTATTAAAAAAAATAAAATAAGTTTTTAAGAATACTAATAGGCTTCTATATTAGTTTGGCATTGAAATCGACATTCTCCAAAGCTTTACATAGTGTCTCAAAAAATGTGTCATAAAAATGAGGGATTATCCTTTTCTTTTTTTAATGGGTTTTCTTTCCCACTTCTCTTCTCATCCTTCATTTTTATGACGTCACATGGCTGATTTTTTTTTACACTTTGTTAAGCTTCATATTTAAATTAGGAAAAACGTTATTGTAATAGCGTTGATTTGAAGAAAACAGGTTTTGCCAATCAGCCAATTAATCCCATATGAAATTACTGAAAATTAAATATTTTGTTGGCGTAGAGTTGGCTTAAAACTAGTTTTATGTATCTGAAGGGAAGTGGATAAGAAGAGGGTTGAAATATGGGAAGAGGGTTGTGGGGAAATTTTGTTGTATGAATCACATTCCCTAGTCCCTGGAAAAAAAGAAAACTACTTTATTTGTAATTTTTTTTATTATTATAGTCAGTCTCAGATTGGAACTCCCCGAAGGAAGAGTGGTGAAGTTGATACGGATAGTCAGGAAATTTTTAGCAATCTTTCTTGTCAATGTACAGACAATCTCAATACCAGTGCCTTTGTTCTAAGAGTAAGTGGGACAATACCTGCCCGAGAAACTGAAAGTAATTCGGGAACTCTAAATGTTAAATCCTAAGTGGCTATGTAATTGTATGTAAGTTGTAATAATAACAAAATTAGAATTAATGTCTTTTATGTCAAGCTGAAGAATTATACATTACATGTTGCTTACCTTCAAAGTTTAAAGAAAAATGCTCTAATTTTCACGACACAGGATTCTGATGATTCCGACAATGGTTATGGTGATGAAACAGTAATAGAACTGGATGACAGTGACGAGGACTTTATTGATATGCTGGTTAATCTTGCTGATGGTAAAGATACAGAATCTAATAATCAAAATTGTAACGCAACTGAAAATGAAAATTTAAGTAATAAAGGTAAGAAATTTTTTATTACCCATCTATTCAAAAATCTAGATTTCATTTTTCTGTCATTTAAATGGCAGCGATCTTAAAGGATAAAAAGCCGATAAATTAATGTACATCCCCAATGATGATATACAAAATTACCCCTTCTATAAATAACAATTAGGTTTTGAAACGTTTGGACACTTTACTTAGTAAACCAACCATTAAAAATTCAGTAAAAGTCCCCAAAGAATACGTCAATATAAAACTTTGGGGACTAGTGTATTAACCAGCTCATTGTATCCTCCCTCCCTCCCTGTTAATTGGTCTATTTGTGTCCAAGAAATTTATTTTATTTGAGAAAGAGATAAGTATAAGTTCTTATTTTTAGAAGAAGGAAACTCCCCAGACGAAATGATGGCACCTTCCCAATCTTCCAGTTCAATATTCAATCCTTTATCCCCATTGGATGTCATTCGTTCTCCAGGTATGTCGAAGATCATTAGCTTTTACTTTTAAGTAATAATAGAATTATCTTTTAATGTTAAAACATTTAAGGGATTAGATTATTTTGCACATTTAATATTGTCTCCAATATATTGTTTATAAGAGGGAGGGAGGGGCCATTGGGCTGTTTTATTACACTGGGCCCCAAAGTTTTAATCATTGCATTAGTTTTAATCTACAGACATGGCAATTTTGTGTACCTATCATCATTGGGGATGTACATAAATTTATCGGTCATTGTCTTATCCCTTTAGATCCCTGCATTCATCATTATAAACATTTCTCATTAATTTAATTTAAGGAAGCAGCCAGTCTAGTGGTAATTCCTCACAAGAACGGCGTCATAAAAGGACACCAAGTGGAGATAGTAACAGCAACCCATTTTCACCATCTAGCAGCCAAAGTTTTCCTGGGAGCCATCCTTTTTCACCGTCTGGCAGCCAATCTCTACCCAATAATAGCCAAGGAGGATCACAAAAGAAAATAATCGCTGAAGATTTTCTTAATAACAGCCTGGGTCTTGCTGATATGGCGGATTGTTCATTTGATAATCAAGGTATTTCCCGTTTCTAAATAGAAAAATTAGGTATCCCACGCAATTTTTTTTAGATGTCTAGTAGTAGCTTCTTACAGACTAAAAACGGCTGAGCGGCCAAGAGTATGATGTGTAGATAGCACTTGTGGCTATTAACACCGAAAATATAAAAAAAAATTACTAAACGGCTAAGCCGCCAGCTTTTAGCCGTTACTTTTCCAACTTTTTGTTCGATTTAGGGAAAATAAACCTACCAATGATTACTTATGTCAAGTTTCATAATGAAATTTGGATTCTAAGTGTAATTTGCACACTGACTACGAGATGTTTGCATTAAACCTTCCCCCCCTTATTTTCAATTTGTGTCGTACTTGTTTTAACTAACTGCATTTTTATTGTATTTTAGATGATGACTTTACAGGCCCTGACGCTTTGTCAGACGAAGAACTTGTTACTCTTGAGATGACCCAGCCCATCTGGGACTCTGATCCATGGCAGGAAGACAAGGACGAAGATAGTTCTAGCCACTCAGGAATTGATTGTGAATTCAGAAACTTCGATAGCTCGGAAGATTT
>LS054303.1:0-11920 GCA_900241095.1 Acartia tonsa | reverse complement strand
CCTTTAAAATTCATAGATTTTTGGAAATATTGCTTACCAGCAATATTTTACCGTGAACTGCAGTAGATCCAAAAAATCTTGCTTACTGCTGAACTAATATGTCTTTTACTGTGAAGCTTATTATAGGTCCTGTAAAAATATAACCCTCTTAAGCGAAATTGCCCCTATAAACCAATTATTTTTTTACTTTTTACTCTTTAAAGCTAAAATATAAAATTGGAGGGTCCTTTCCTAAATTACCCATAATGGCCTAACTACTTGTATTTGTTTAATTGGAATTTGTAAAATTTTTTAATTATACAAAAATGATATATTTGACTGTCCCAAAAGTTGAAGACAAAGCAATATGTATTTTACTTTGGCCTGATAACCTTTATACCTGTTTCAAAAGAAATAATTTAAATTTAAAATATTTTTGGTTAAAAAAATGCTTAGTCATCTTTTCATGCTTTTTCTTGCTACAATAAATCCGCCTTTTACTGAGAATAAATCTTAAACAAGGATGAACAAATACTTTTTTAACCGAAGCTTATTTATATCTAAGTTTGTCCGGTGTTGTAAATTTCAAAGCTGTGTTTAGTGCCCTAGCAAAATGGGGATAGAAGTCATTGCTTTTGGCCTTCCTATTCTATTGACTTAAGGAAATACCCTATTCCACATCTCTTTTTTAGAGGATTTCTTTCCCTATTTCTTTTCTATTTCCCTCTACTATGACGTCAATAGAATATGTAGACCAAAAGTTGTGACATCTAACCCCATTTTCCTAGGGCACTAAACACGGTTACATAAAAACTTACATCTTAAGTAGTTTAGATATTCTTTATTCATATTGATTTTTATTATTTGGATTCCTAAAACGATAATGCATACAACTATAACTCAAAAATAAACCCTTCATAATTTAAAACATGAATATAATGTTCTCTGCTGTTGATTTCTTGGAAAAAACATCAATAGATGCACTTACAAACTTGTGTAACTTTCGATTGAACTTCCTTTGTTAGCGAGGTCCTATTTGTTTATTGTAATGAGTTTTGGGCCAAGGCATTCCCCCTAATCTACATATTTATGTCGCGCACCTGACATATCTGTAGTAGGATCAATTTCAACGTCTTTAGATATGACGTGGTGTCGGGCTGAGATTAGAACCTATCACCTTCCCGAAAACGAGTGATTGCGCTACGTATTATATATAATAACTAGCGGTTTCGCCCCTAGCCTCTAGGGGCTTTGCCCCAAGACATGATAAAAAATTAAGGCGAAAATCGTGAAGGACCGGATAATAATTATTAGAGCAATCGCTCTATATTAATTACATAAGGGGGGAAATTAGTTTTTGGGGGGGTTGGGCCCGTTGGGGGTGTCCCACCCCCCCAAGAAAATAGCTTAAAACCACCACAGGACCGATAGATATATTCCCTGAAGAGTAGAATCCAATCGGTTTAGTGGTTACCGAGATCTTAAGCTTCAGACAGACGGACGGACAAACATCAATCTACTTTGTATTATAGATTGAAAAGATTAATTTATCTTTGATTGTCCTATCTCAACATATGTGCATTAATCATGATAGATGAAACTTTTACATATTTGTTTTGACAATTGGATGCACAATTGAATCAGGGAGGGAGGAGTTTTTGGACTGTAAATTACGACGGTACCCAAAGTTTTATAACTACGTTATCTTGTTTGCTGTCTTAAAAACTGAGTGCTTTTGTTGAATTTTATTTGGTTGGTTTCAAACTACTCATGATCCAACATTTGAACCAATAATTTTAATCCACAAAAAAGGTTATTATGTTTATTATAATGAGGCATGTTTATCAATTTAACGTACATTGTCCTATCCCTTAATATCCCTGAATCAAATATTGAAAATATTAGGTTTCTATTTAGTTCCGCTTTGCTTTAAATTCAAATGTAATATATTTGTAAATATTATCAAAATATTATATTTTTAATATTTTTTCTCTACCTCTCTCAAGATTTAAATGTATATACATATTTGGTGATTTCATGTAAAGTATCAGTTGAACATGCGAGGCTTATACTTATTGTACCCTGCAGGGATACCCAGTACTCAATATAATCTAACCTTGCCTGACCCAAAGTAACAAACAAATGAAAAACAAATGTCCAATCACTTATTTTCATTTTTAAAAGCGAAGCTTTTCTATAATTAGGGTCCGTCCGTCCGTACGTCCTACCGAGATAGTTAGATTTTATTCGTTAATTTAGGCATGTTAGAATTGTCCTATTGTTTTCAAACTTTTCATGGTGATTCCTGTAGTAGTTAGGTACGATTTAGAAAGCGTAGCAACTCTATATTCGTTTCCAGAATGACCGTACGTCCATTTTAAACATGTTGCTTTTTTTACTTTTTTAATAAAAAATTTTATTTGATAACAACATCCGATTGATCTGATTTTTTATTACTGATTTCTATTACAATAATGTACAATATTATGAGCAAAGCATCTCTATAAACAAGTATTAAAAATGTCAGTATGTCCTTAAACAGAATTCAGTACTTAAGAAGTTTTGCAACAAATTTACGTATATATTTTCCTATTTTGTATATTCAGTTCTGATACACAACAAAAGGTAAAGTTCGTCTGTCCTATCGTTTCAGAGCTTCGCTTTTATGGATGTTGTCATCCTTGTTTTCAGAAAAAGAGGGAGGGGGTTATTATTTCTCATCTCAAAGAATCCAGAGAGAGATGGGACAATGGGCTGTTTATTACACTGGTCTCCAAAGTTTTATAATAACGTTTTCTTATACGTCAGCATGACTATTTTGTGGACTTCAGTAAATTTTGATTGGTTTGTTTATTAAGTTCAGTGTTTAACGTTTCAACCACTTATTTTAATCTACAGAAATGGTAAATTTGTTTATCATCATTGGGGATTTACATAATTCTGTCGGCCATTGTCTTATCCCTTTAGATCCCTGCAAAGATTTTCTTAATTAATATTATATTCTATAGACCTATACCTCTAACTTGAATAGGAGCCATGATAGTTGTTACTGACCTTTATATGAGTCTTAGGTGGAGCATTCCTCCTAGGAATTCCAGTTCCATGGGCCAAATAATCTCTATCACAGTTAGCAAGCCTCGCTTGGGAACTTCTAGAATTAGGTTAGGTTAAATAGGATTAATAAAGGCCCAAATAGTCTCTATCACAGTTAGCTAACCGAGCTTGGGAAATTTTAGAATTAGGTTAGGTCAAATAGGATTCATAAAGGCCCAAATAGTCTCTATCACAGTTAGCTAGCCGCGCTTGGAAACTTCCTGATTTAGGTTAGGTTAAGATGGATTAAAAATGCCCAAATAAACTCTATCAAAGTTAGCTAGTTGGATTTAGGAATGTCTAGATTTGAATCAGGTTAGGAAGGGTTCATATAGGGTCAAATAATCTCTATCACAGTTAGCTAACCGCGCTTGTAAATTTTAGAATTAGGTTAGGTCAATAGGATTCATAAAGGCCCTAACAGCCTCTTATCACAGGTAGCTAGCCGAGCTTGGAAACTTCTAGAATTATTTTAGGTAAAATAGGATTCATAAAAGGCACAAATAGTCTATACCACAGTTAGCTAGCTAAGTTTGGTAACGTCTAGAATTAGGTTTGGTTAAGTGGTGTTTATAAAGGCCCAAATGTTAGTTTTAATTAGTTTTTTTGTTCAGCAATATAACTAGGGAGAGAGGAAAGACAGGACTGTAAATCACACTGGTACCAAAAATTCAAGAACAATAATCTTATTTTCTGTCTTTAGTTTAGGGCATTCATATCAAATCTTGATTTGTTTGTTCAATATTTCCTTCTATAAATGTAGAAAATTTGGAATGTATACTAATTTTTCGTATAGTGACTTTACCCCTAAGATCCCTGAATAGTTAAAGCAAAAGAATAGAGGGTGGAATAGAATAGAGGTTGTGATTGTGGACCCTTGCCGACTCTCAATGCAGTCTTTGAATATCAGCCAATAACGTCGGAGAAATTTACAAACCAAAGTCACTACAAAAGTGCAAAAAGCAATTTGCTAGAAGACTAAAAATATCCACGCCGTCACCACTAGGTAGTTATCTGGGTTAAACATGTATATATTTATTCCAGAATATTACCTTGATTTCCCAGATTTTTTCTTGGTTTGTGAAGAAATAGTTGTCGTCTTTGTGTAGTCGTGGCAGGCTATATGATTATTGGCTCTATAATCTAAAATAAGATTAATAAATACAAGGAGGGTATATTTGATAATTATACTAGTTTCCATAGTTCGCTGAAATATTTGGATATACATATTATTAAATTTTGATTGGTTGGTACAAAATATACCGTGACTTTTTGACCAATAATCATAATCTATGGAATGGGCAATTTATTTAAACTTAATTGGATATGAACTTCAAATTATTGTCCGTTGTCTTATCCCAGAAAATTAAAGAGTTGTGTCTTGATATTTTGCTTGATATTTAAGATGCCTTATATATTTTTGTCTTATGTTAGTTGTGCTTCCTTTGGAAAAAAATTAATATCGTTCTAGGATTCACCATTTTAAATATAAATTTTCTATATAACAATTCTTTTAAAGATAGAATAGTGTTGCTACGCTTTCAACTATTACAGGATTCTTAGTTTTATGTTTAAAACGATAATACAATTAAAAAATACCTAAATTATAATCAGATTTATCCTTTTAGTACACTACGTCAGATACACTCTCATGTGGAATAGTTTCACCTTTGTTGATACGTAAATAGATTATAGATAAAAAGTAAACAAAATTTAATTTCTGATAATTAAACATTTTTTTCAGTAGTGAAGCTACTATATTACTTAATTTGCCTGTCCGTCAGTCAGTCAGTCTGTACTTGCTATGGTGCAACTGTGATATTCTCGGCTTCTATTGAAGATAGACAGCTGAAATACTCAGTGAAGTTTCCTATGACATAAACATTATTTTTTTTAATGTTTCGTAACTTTCTGTGAGATTTTGCATATTTTTTTTCTCTTTTTTCCCTTTGTTATAAAAACTAAACATCTGATATATAATTCCCTTTGACCGTTAGTTCATTCCATTTTGGGCTTCACTAATTATGGATGCTGTCTTCCTTGTTTTATAATTGAAAGGAATATTTAAAAGTTTAATACATCCTCAATCCTTAACGTTTTTGCGTTTAATAAGGAATTATGATGATTAAAAAATTAATTTGTATTTCAGAAAAATAATATATATTTATCAGTAATCAAACGTCAAACTGCGGTTAATTTTTTGCAGCAAAGCTCCTTATACTTCACTTTGTCTGTCAGTCCATAACGCTGCAGGGAAAGTAAAATTTACTTGGCTAAAATTAAAGATAGTATGAATTTACTGAATTTTCACAAAATGTGTTGAATAGCAGCAAATAAATCTACATTTCCCCAAACAATTTCTTTCAAACAGACAGACGTATTGATGGAAGGACAGATGTCAGATGGACAAAAGGAATTATAGAGTAGCTTTTTTACTAAAAAGACAAACCTGGTTCATTTTTTACAAGTTTGATTTCATATTTGACGGGTTGTGATTGCCAGATCATCGAACCTTTCACTTGTTGTATAGTCATATCTGTATTACCTAAAAAATTAATCATAAACACAAGATGTGTGTCTGTCTGTCTGAGTGTCTGTCTATCTTTAGTTTGAGATCAAATTAACTGCTGAACTAATATGGTTTACCTTTAAAATTTAGGCCAGGTTAGAGGTATACAACTTTTTTAGGGAGGGTTTATTTACCCTCAAGAAAAAATTTGGCCCTGGTAAACTACCCCTCCTTTATCAAATGTTTACTTTTAACTTAAATTTTGCCTCCCTCCTTGAGACATTGGACTTTAGATTTGGTACCCAAAAATTTTATAATCACATTTTATAATTCTTGGCTCAAAAGCTTTGAGTACTTTTATAGAATTTTTATTAGTTGATTCAAACTAAAACTATTCATTTTTAATCTACTAAAGGGATAAATTTTGTTGATCACTAATTGGGATGTAAATAAAATTACCGTCAATTGTCTTATCCCTTCAGATTCCTGGTTAAATTAGAGAGCTTAGCTTACCTAGAAGAATACTGTTTACAGCTTCATTAATTTCTTCATCCTTGTCTCTTCCCTCCCTTTTTATATCATCTGCAGACATGAGGGTATCAAGGTTAACTCCCAGCACCTTAATATGCTTGAATTTACTATACACATCAATGAAGAAAAAAATAAAAAAATATCAGTAATAAAACATTGAATGCATTAGGGTAAGATTGACTCCCAACATTTGAAATGAAACATTACTCAACTTTTTTCTTAAATTTAAAAATGAAGATTATATTGGCCAATAAACAAGTTTAGCTTATTACTTTACCATACAAAATAACAAATAAGAATGTATAAAAAAACACATATCCTTTAATTTAAGTGTTGATTATCTTCTTAAAATTACTTTGTCTGATACCAAAGCCAATAGAAGGCTAACAATCTTTCTATCTTCCTATATATCACACAAAAAAACACTCTGGGGTTTATCAGAATTAGTACCCTCCATGATGACTGCTAGTGCTTCAGTCTATCTACCTGTCTACCTAACTATCTCTCTATCTATCACAAATGATATCAAATTTACCTGGAAATGATGATTCCCCTGAGACTTATCAGACTCCATAATGCCTGCCAGAGCTTTAGCAGAGTGACAGGAATCCTCACACAACATTTCATCAAAGCTAAGGTTTGTGTCAGGTAGGGAGGAACTAAATTCAAACCCCCGTTTAATTAAAATTTATCAAACAAAAATGACAACAGCCATAAGAAGCGAAGCACAAAACTATAAAACTTATTGAGTAAAGCCATACAACTCAAGTTTCAAATTGAATCTTTAATTCATGGTGTTTCATTTTTTCTACAAAAAATACCAATGGACAGAATTTTTTGATTAGTTGAAAAGATAAAACAAAAAAAGTCTGTAACCAATCAATTACAACTCAACAAGAGTACCCAAAGTTGTTGAGCCAACGAATTAGAAAATGTGTTTATAAAACTCTCGGTACCAGTTTGTTTTACAGTCCAATGTTACCTCCCCCGCCCCATCCCCCTTTCAAAATTTCACTGATAATTTAAACAAGGGTCTTTCCTGGAAATAATTGAAGAGGTAGAAGGCGATGTGGAATACATTGACTCCATTGGTGATGATGCACATGAATCTAAAGACATGGGTGAAAAGGATAACTCCACTTCAGAACTGTTCAAAACATGGAATGTTGACTGTTGTCTGTTGGTTGCTGCGGCTGTAATATCATGGAATGTTGATGGATTATTTAAGTGGTGGGATGAATAATCTTTGGTCAATAAGTTGTCACAACTATCAAATGAAGCAAGATCACTTATAGGCAGATCAAGACTATTAAATCTATCATTATCAGCCATTATATTGTCAAAAGTATTATTATTAAGAGTCATTATATTACATGAATCATTGGATTTTGTTACTTTGGAAGGTTCTAGAAGAAATTCTAGAGGAAATGTATCCTCTTCATAATTAATGTTGGAATGTTGATTATTTTTGTCTTCAATATTTTGGAAGTTATCTAAGCTGGATGAAATTGATTCCAGAGCAAAGTTGTTTTCTGTCCAGGATCTCAAACTAAAAAAGTTGGCAGTTTCTCTCAAAGTTCCAAGTCGAGCACAGAAAATAATGGGGGCGGGTAGTTTTTCTTCTGTTGTTAATTATAACCTTCAGTTATTTATGTTTGGTCATCTAGGGTAGCCACCCCACCCTCCATTATTCAAAAATTAGGTTGAAGGGTTAGTGTGCTCGATAGAGACTTTGAGAGAAACAAACACATAGTTTTATAATGATACGAAAGGTAACTCTATGAGGTTTGGGAGGAGTATATTTACAAGATAGACATTTGCAAAAATACTAAAATTATGGGATGAATTAAGCCAAATTTGATATTTAACCATATTACGGGGGATGGGGTGGGGGGGGGATCACATAAGACATAAAAAAGGATTTTCGAACCCCACCTCCCCCTGAAATAGGGATAAGAATCTAGCAACCTGGGAATGGGGTTGGGGAATAGGAATATTATAAAAGAACATTATAATGTAAATACCTTGAATTTTGTAATGATTCTAAAGCCAAACAGTCATTGTCCATGGAGGGTAGAAAATCTTCATGTTTGCCTAATAACATATGAAGCATCTAAACTACCAATATTTTAACCCGTGTCTAATAAACTTCTCAGATTCATTGAATCTCTGTTAGTACAGTATTTTTTAACCCATGACGATCAGGACGGGAGGGGGGGGGGCGTTGAACGCCCACAATGGGGCAATGGGTTGTTTATTACACTGGTCCCTAAAGTTTTATAATAACGCTCTCTCATTCTATGGCTTAACAACTTTGGAGACATTATTGAATTGTGATTGGTTGGTTCATTAAGTTGAGTGTTCAAACGTTTCAACAACTATTTTTTAATTTACAGAAGATGTAATTTTTTGTATCATCATTGGGGTTGTACATCAATTTATTGGTCTTTGTCCAATCCCTATTAGATCCATGTGTTTTTAGATTTAGGCGTAGACCTGAGGTAAGGTTTTATCAATCAATATTTTTACATATTTCTGGACCTATAAAAATCACGCAACCTCTCGCGCATATCATCTAACAGTGTATAAAATAAAGCACAAATACCTGACAAGGAAGTATCCTGTAGCTCTGGCAGCCAGAACATGTCCTCAGATCCGAGGGGCATACCCAGTTCTGAAAAGGGGACAAGTGATTCCATAGTCGTCAACCTGGAAATAAGACAATATATGTAGACGTAGATAAATATGTATATGTATATCCTCGATGTTGATAAAATTACCCTTTCTGTAGATTAAAATCATTGGTTGAAAATCTTTAACCATCCAATCAAAAACAATTTTTGAGGCAACGAATGACAGGTTAAGTTTACCAAACAACTTTGCAATGAATGCGAGTAAGTGCGTTTTAAACTTATTCCCGGATAAAAATATTCTATTCATCCCTCAGTTATTATGAATTTTGTCAATTAAATTTTATTTAGATCCTATCTAAGTTCTGTAGAAATATATTATTACGATTATTATCTAATTCTAATTTAACTGAAATCAAAAAATGAATAAAATTCAAAAATAGACAATGACCAATCTTTTGATTAAAAACATTTGAAAAAGATGAATGTTAATTGCTGCAAAAATATAATTAAATATATAATCTTTAAAAAACTTGTAAAAAGTAAAAGAGAGTAATAAGTCTTAGCGGTAGCGAGATCATTCGGTACAGGCAGACAGACACAACGATATTCTTCAACTTTTATATTAACTAGTTGCTGCGCCCTAACAACTAGGAGCTTTGTGTTATTTCAAGAAAAAAGAAAACTATAAATATGGCCTAAAACCATCCAATAGCTTAGATGCTAATAATAAGCTACAGAAAATAACTTTGCTACTTAACATAATAATGGCATGGGTCCTCCTAATTATAGATTGTTACATATAAATGTTAAAAAATATTCATAGAACAATGACAAAAAACTCTCCGAACCTTGATGACAAATCTTTAAAATCTTTACCCTAGAACATCATTATATCTGAAAATGAAATGTCAAATGTATAGTTATATATTTTTTTAAAAGTAAGATTTTAAATAAATTAACTAAAGAGATAAAAAATAGATAGATCATTTAGCATTCTATTAGGACGATGTCAAACAAGAAATAAAAGGAATTTAAAAATTCCTTTGTATGTTTTAACCTTTAAAAGTTTAAGTGTCTCTTAAACATTTTCACATTTTACTAAAAAATGTTTTTAAGTTTGATATTTAAACATTTAAACTCATCAACCTTTATTTCTTATCGTATTACAGACAATTTTCCGTGGATAGGAAAATAAAACAACATATTGAGGTTTCAGTACGACAAAGAACCGGTTTTAAATCAGTGGAAATAAACCAGAGGTATAATTAGACGTGAAAAATAATTTAAACTGTTTAAGCTTTCTTTTTCTATATCTTTTTGAAATGAAAAAAAGATCAAAGTTTACTTTTGGTTTAAAGAATACAAAATTCTTAAATTGAAATCTTCAATGAGCATCTATTTATGTCAGGCATAGAAGGATTTGTCAATTTAGGGTCCAAATTTGTACACTACTTATTTTTATAGATATCTTTCAAAGAGTTTACTAATATGAGCAAGACAATTTTACAAGATTTTTAATTAAAGTATTAATTGGAATTTTAGATTCTAGAAGCAGCATTTTTGTGGGTTTTTTTTACTCTTTAAACTTACGTAGATTCTCGGTCAACTTAATGTTTTTATGTTTTTTTATATTTTGAATAAATGACAAGAACAGTAAATTGTAATACATAAAGAAAAAATGATTTTATTATCATTATGAATCAATTTTTGACACTTTTTGGTAGGGGGAATCTTTAAAAAATCAGCAATGTGCATTTGTTTCAAATCACATTGTCCTGTAGATTGACGGACAGTTAATGGAAGTATTGTAAGGTGGACAGAGTTAATTATATCATAGCGTTGCTTCTAAAAATCTAGAATTTAATAATTCAATATGATATTTTTTCCTAAGATAATGAAAAAATTATATTTTGGTAAAGGGAATCTTTGAAGAAATAAATATAAATCTTCCCATTTATCTATCCTCGTATGATGGGAAGGTTAATGTTGCTATCAATCTTTAATTCTGTCAATTATGTACTTTTAAACTGACAGGGGAAACTAGGAAATCATTTCATTCTTGATGAATCTTTTTTAATGGTTCAATAGTGAAAAAAATACTTATTTTTTTTATAAAAAACAAGGATGGCAACATCCATAAGTAACGAAGCACAATAAATTATATATGGGCATGCAGAAAAAAGTTAAAAACAGCAGATGTTAAATAACAGATATATAGTATATATGCATATACAGACAACTACCTCCCTTCCAATGACCTTTTTCGTCTGCTTCTAAATTATTTTCTGCTACTTGGCTGTGTTAATATAAGCGACACCATTGGTTGATTCTCAATGACCTAATATAAAGGTTGCACAAGGTTAATGCAATGGGAAGATACAGTTGTTTAACCCTTTCTCCCTCTAGTGTTTTACTCTAAATGTTAAATTAAGAATACATTTATAAAATCACTAAACCTTTCACATGTATTTTTAATATTTTCACATAGCATGACAGACAGACCGACAGACCAAGTAATTAAATTACTAGATGATTATTGGTAAACGAAATATTCAAAGAAAAAATCAGCTGTCTATCTTGAATAGCATCTGAAAACATTACTATTACCTTATGGGTTACGGACAGAGAGATAAAAAATATGCCCGGGCATATGGGCCCTCTCTTCTAACAAATCTGGTTTTGGTCTTATAATTTTCTTTTTAATATCCGCTGAAAGCTGTCTATGATATGATGCGATAGATAACTATTATGTGCCTCTTATGGACATAAATATCCTTGTGGAAAAAATGTCTTATATAAAAAATATTATGCATTAAATGACATTGTTTAGATAATTGTAATTCATTCATATAAAATCAGAGTTGCCAAATTTAATTGTTTGTAACTAAAGGCAGGTCTTAAGCTATTTTAATGACATAGACTTCAATCTGAGGGAAAAAGGTGCTTATCCCTACCCTAACTCCAAGGAATTTAGGATGATAATAAACATCCCCACCCCATATTTTGGTTTGATTTTTATTTATTTATAATATAAGGAAAATTAACATTCTCCAAAAAGAAATTTAAAAGGATATTCCTATATTTTTTCTAGAAATTCGTAATAGATTTATTAACCCTGTATAAATTTATCAAAGCTTCAGAGAAGGATGTGGACAATGGAATTTAAATTAAACAG